>JAAGNO010024840.1:96365-120366 GCA_033439905.1 Ceryle rudis
GGCTGCAGCTGAAGGGGCCACAGCCGGGATAAACAACTGCACCAGCCAATGGGCTATTCCATACCATACAGAGTCATGCCCTGTATAAGGGGAGGGCTGGCCCAGGTTGGGAAGTCTTTGTTTTCAATGTGTTGCAGTGTGTGGCTTCAGCATTACCAGAGCAGGGGAAAGCAGCATCTCAGGTAGAGCCTTGTGATTTCTATCACTTGCTTTGTCTATGTTTTCATTAGTATTATTGTTATTAGGGTTTGGTTTTTTTTTTTACTCTTTTCTTTGTCTTGTTTTATTAAACCTTCCTTATCTCAACCCCCTGTGGCTCACCTTTTTCTTCCTCCCAAGTCTCCTTCCCATCCCACAGGAGGGGATGTGGATGAGCAGTTGTGTGGTGTTTAGTTGCCAGAAGAGGTTAAGCCACAACACCTGGAAACATTCCAGGTCCTATTGGATCGGGCTCTGAGCAATCTGCTCCGGTTGCAGATGTCCCTGCTTACAGCACGGGGCTAGGACTAGATGACCTTTAAAGGTCCATTCTATGTGATGTTGTGTCTACTGCACCTCAGTAAGCAGCAGGCAGGGCTGACCCTATTAGCATCCCAGCATCACTGGCAGTAGCGGGGAAGAACTGCACATGGGGTTGGTACCAGCCTTGGTGAGTGGGAGAAGGACAGACACTGGCATGGTGCTGCCGTAGACTCTCTTCATGTCAGCATCTGAGCTGGTATGAGTAATGGCTTTTGATGTGGGTGAACTCGGCAATGGTGGGACATGCTAGTGGGAAAGGGAAGATGATGAATGGACTGACACGCAGATAAGGAGTGTGATAATGCTAATATCTGTCTCTTAGTAAAGCTCTTTCATCAGTAAGCTTCAGGGTGATTTACAAAGGACATCTTGATTGTTATCCTGGCTTTGTGGTTTGGGTGGGTTTTTTTTTTTTTAATAGGAAAAGAGACACAAGGTATAAAAGTGACTTGGTTGAGGTCATCAAGGAACAAACCCTCTCTAGTTTTCACCTTGGTGAGCTATCAGTTAACCCAGCCACTGACTGACATCCCCCAGACATGGGGGACTTGAGGGTCTTTCCAACTCTGGCAGCACTTGGCTGTGTGTAGTGCCAGCAGGAGAAGCTACTCCCAGTAGTTTTCTCACTGGGAACCTGTAGAAGGGTTGGGTGTTAAGCCAAAAGGCGAAATCATACCAGAGAGAAAGATGAATTTGTCACTGAGTGTGAGTGTCTGGGGCTGGGAGGTGGGGAGCTTTGCTCACTGGCAGTCAAAAGCAAAATGATAAAACCCTTTTGTTTGTACCATGGTGAAGCTATTCTGAGGTATAGGTAAGATTCTGTGAGAGGACACAGGGTCGCTTGAAGTTTGTTAGTATTGCATTTGCTAGTACTACAGCATCACAGAAAGTGTTGGAAAATGTCCTGTTCAGACCAGTTCTAGCTGGTCACAAATTTTACCTGAGACTCATAGCACTGGTTGTGATTTTCCCCAATGGAAGGTTTAGCCTTTGAGGCACATGAAACTGCTACCTCTGACAAATGCTCGGTGCAGCTGTGCTCAGGGCAAGAGGGGATTTCTGGTACTTGTATTTGGTATTTTGGTACTATGCATTTGTCCTGCACCAAACTGGCATCATCTAGTGAGTTGTCTGCTGTTGATGAAATGCTGCACACCTGCCTGGAGGGAGGTATCCCCACAGAAATGCCATGTAAGGTGTGATGCGGGCAGCCTGGAGAAGAGCAATGGCTGTGCCTTTAGGAATCTTTTGGGAGAGAGCCACAGAAGGCTGCTTCCAGTTGGGTTTAATTTCAGACAGAAAATACAGAGCTGTCCTCCATTTGGAGAGGGTTAGCAACACACTCATCCCTCCTTGCAGCAGGCATCCCCATTTTGGTTCCAGCAGCACACAAGGGCCATGAAGAACGAGCCTGTGTTGTGTGAGCCCTGCACACACCTGACAGCAGGTGCTCAGGGTGTACTGTTTAAGATGACAGTGGTAATAACATGTGGGCAAATGGAAATGCTACTGTCCTGCTCTGTGTTCTCACAGTGCCACCAGCCCCAGAGCACTGCACAATAACCTTTGCTGCCCAGAGTATCTCTCAGCGATGCCAGCTGCTCAGCCTGCATCCAGCAGTGGGAATTAGGGGTACTGTGTCATTTCATTTTCCTGATGCTCTATGGAGTGGTGCCAAGCACTGAAACTGTGTCCTCTCAGCATCCGTGCAGCACAGGCAACACCAATCTTGAGAAAGCTTGTGGTGGAACTGCCTTTGTTTTAAAGTTCCTTCTCCAAGCAATCACAGACTGATAACCACAAATCCTGAGGGTGTGCTTTGCACCCATCCCTAGGTTGCTTTTGAAGACGGGAGCTGTCCTGCATACCTTTACTGGGCCAGTCATCTGTTCCCAGTTAGGCTCAGACAGGTAGCACAAGGATTTCATGAACAAAATGCCTGGCTGTGTGGAGGTCTGAATGTTTATTCTTTCCTCCTTCTCTCCTTTGTTTATTGATTTCAAATTCTGTACAAGCTTGCTTCCAGCCCATGAAAATCCCTGTATTAGGCAATATTAAGGTTGAGCAAAGCAGCCTATAGCATTAAATTGGATGATTGCTACTGAAATTTGCCCAGCAGGTTCACACTGTGTTGAGTGAGCAGTGGGATTCAGGCCAAGTTCTATGCTAGGCAAAAAAGTCCTATAATGAGACCAGAAGTTTGACTTTACAGCCCTATTCTGAGACCACCAAGAATGTGAAACTTTTTGGAGACCACCTGCTGTAACAAGCCCCAAGCAGAAAAAGCAAAGACCTTCCATTTTTCTTTTGATCCTTCAGTTTTCTAGCATGAGATGTAAAGCTTAGCCTTTGTGTAGTATCACATAAAAAGAAATGAAAAAAAAAAGGAAAATATCTAGATCTCCATGAGAGGCTTACAGAGCTTTGTGTGTATTGAGAAGTAGGACCATCTCTTTTTTACAGAGCAAAGTGAAGTGACTTTTCCAGGTCACACGAAGTCATTGGCAGAAGACAATAATTGATGCCTCCTGATTTTTAACACATATTTTTTTTTTTGACTGGTCTACTCAAATGCCTGCTAAGAGAGCAGCAATCAGGGCTCCTGGGAGGAAACCAGAACCTGAGTCAGACACTCAATGGCCTCCATTCCCCAAGCTGTGTGAGACTAAGTTTTGCAAGCTCTCTCTCACACCTTTGCTTCCAAAGACTGGTAAGATTGGACACATTTTGTGAACTAGAATATGTAAAGAGGAAAAAAATATAAAAATCCCCTCTTTGCTGGACATTTATTTCTGCTTTTGAGTGAAATAACTAACCTGGTCTGATATAGTCTCCTGCAAATCTAATTATAGCAGCACTGGAGATTTTTTTGTCTGTGCAGTTCAACAGTTGCTAAGTTGCTTTCTGAAGAAAAAGGGATTTGTGTGATTAAATTTTGCATGCATGTAGGTGAGTATCAGTTCCCTCTGAATCCTGTGAATACCTTGGCCAATTTTAACCAATAATTGTGATTAAAGTGCCTGGAGGCATAAAGTTTCTGCAATTTTTCTGAGAACAGTGCTCAGGTAATTATTCACAATCTATCAATTGTAAAACCAACTACAAAGATAGGTGGTTTGTAAGCTGTGAGCTTCAATGATAAAAGCAATGTAAATGAAGAGCTCTGGTGGTTTGCAGTGCAGCAC
The DNA here is from genome assembly GCA_033439905.1 of Ceryle rudis. NCBI lineage: Eukaryota > Metazoa > Chordata > Aves > Coraciiformes > Cerylidae > Ceryle > Ceryle rudis. The sequence goes on from JAAGNO010024840.1 coordinate 100,073, forward strand.
TGGTGGAGCTGCAGGTGTTTGGTTCCCACTGCTGCTGCGGGACCAGTAAGCAACCATTGGAATGGCTGTCTCCCTGGGAAAAGGGGCAACAGCAGCTCCTAACTGGTATGGTTAGGCTATCAGGACAGAGCTATCTCTTAATATGGTTATTCTGCAATCAATTTCATGACAGAGGTCCTGGCTTGACTAGGTAAAATATCTAGGAAGAAGCACTGATGGCTGCAGCTTCTGTGTCTGAAAGCATCCCATGCTTATCTGCGTGCATGTAAATACACAGATCACCTCTCAATAGTTCACCAAACCCTTATGGAGCCATTCAGGCAAAAGAGCTATGCACATATAAATTATTGTCATTAAATGGAGATGGTTTATGATTAAATCAGCTTCACTGTAAGCCCCTAATGAAGAATTCACCTAAAGCACTCTTTGTTATACTCACAAGTATTTTAGCAATGTTGTACAACTTTGGAGCTGTTGAAAGACAGCCAATAAAATAAAGCATTTGGGGCTGTGTTTCCTGTGCTGAAAGGCAGATCAGTGAGCAGGAACCCTGCTAGCAAGATGGGTTTCCTTCCCTGTTCCTTCCAGCACAAGTGGCAGTTCAGTGGAGACCTCTTGCCCCTATCCCCTTCTAAATAGCACATTCCCAGGGGTGCCAGCTCCTGATGTTTCCCTCTCCTCTCTTGTGACTTTTGTGTGCTGGTATAATGAAGACTTTAGCTTCTGGACTCCCTCTTTCCTGCTTTGTCTAATCACATTCATAATATTTTTCCCCAGTACAAGGCTTTTAACAGTTAATGTGGACCAGATTTGGATTGACTAGAGGAGAATGTGGCTAATTCTGGTCAACAGAAAAATAACCTGACATAATTTCCTCTATAATCCATATTATATTATTACTTTTCATTGCAGTTGCACAGAAATGCATCCTCTGGAGGAAAATAGTCTCCCTGCATATCCAAGTTGATTCTGCTTGTGCTGCCTAGGCACAGGGGCTAGGAATGAGAGGCATGATCAACTTGGGTGGACTTTTCAGTTGAACACTTCACTAGATGTTACACTTATATGGGGTAAAAGGATGAGCAAGCATACATTGAATGCCTTTTGTAAAAGCCCTGTCTTGCTCTTAGGGAAATTTTGTTTGGTTAAGTCCCTTACATGGTATATAAACCATCTGTGAATGTGTGTCTCAAAGCTGTTCAAGACTTTTTCTATCAGAAATGCCAGTTTGTTGATATCAACAAACTCATTAACTCGAAATGTGTTTTTAAACAGTCAAAAGGGCTCTTTTTGCTCTGCGTTTAAATATGAAAAATGTGGTTTCAAGTTAACTTTTCATTTAGAAATGTGAGTTATTTTGAATCCCAGCTGTTTGGGTTTTGCCTTCCAATTTTCAGTCACAGATTTTAAATCTCCAGCAGGGGCAAGTGCAAAGGCAGATACTGGAGCACAGAGCAATAATGGAGCAGATCCAAGTGTCTAAGGAAGGACTGAGCAGTAGCTGGAGCAGAGAGAGATGCTGGGCATGACAGAGGAGGCAGCTGAGAAAGCAGAGGTGTAAAACTGGGACTGAAATGCCAGTAGCATCTTGCAGATGCTCAAAAGGTCACTCCGCTGCTCCTGACTTGTACCAAGAAGCCAAAATGTCTCTGATGGGAGCGTCTGTTTCCATCTCCTGGTGGGGAGAAGGGACTGATTTGTGTGGCTGTGCCATGTTCCTGCAGTCAACCAGCAGCTAAGAGAGTCCTCCCAGATCCATGGAGAGATCCCTTTGGCTCCATTTTTTCAAGTTTTTTTGTATTTTTAAGGCATACAGTTTCAGGAACCCAAAGAATATTAAGCTGAAAATCAAACAGTAGATAAAACTGGGTGTCAAAATCCCCTGCTGAGTCCCTGTGCTGTTTCCCTGGAGATGCTCTCCATTGGTCACAGGCAGCCTCCAGCCCCTAAACCTCTTTCTTGGCAACCCCTGACTGCAGACCCATCCTTCAGCCAGCCACAGGCTGGACATTGCTCCCTTTCCCAATGGAAGTACATTTTTCCCATCCAGTCTCACTCAGCCCATCCCAAGGGTGGCTGCTGTGAAGGGGAGGATGCTTCACACCCCTTTGCCCCTATTCAGCCTGCATTGCTTCTAGGGAAGCAGGAGCCACTGAAGTAACTACTACCTCTGAATCAGCAGCCAAAAGAAAAGTTAGCAACAAGTGGCGGCCAGCCCACATCCTCTCGCCATTTGGACTGAAGGGGCTGCTCCTGCCTGCAGAAAGAGCCTTCCCTGCAGCTTGTCCCATGCAGTCAGGATGACCATAAATCCTCCCCTCATTTATGAGCTATGAATAGGGCCCTGTCTGACCTAACTAGGGCATGGAGAAGCTATTAGACTTCAGAGCAGGAGTCTTGAAACACATTCCTGGACTCATCAAAGGAATAATGGAAAATATTTTGTTCCACATGGATTTTAAGTAACGATGTTATTTCTAGCAATTAGGGACTTGTGAACTGTAGCTGTACTTCTGAGCATTGTGGAAGAAGGGGATGTATGTTGTAATTTAAGCACAAGATTGAGAGTTGAGGACCTTGGTACACTTCCCAGGCATGCAGCAGAGTGAGCGTGAGGAAGCCACTCTGTCTACATGGGCAATTCCTCCTGTAATAACAGCCCGTGGCTGAAAATGTACCAGTGTACCAGTATCTGCTGCTTAATAGCTTGAAAGTGGCACTGAAGGGAGAAACAATCATGAACTTGGAAACAAAATGAAATGGGCTTCTAGTATTTGAGCTGCAGTGAAATCAACACTGTTCACAGTTGGAGCTCGTGGTTCCTTCTCACATCCTCACTTGTCTGTCACTTCCTACCTTCACCACCACAGTTGCATTTTCTGGAGATGTCAAATGCAAGTATAATTAAACTTTCCTTTTATTCCTTCCCAACTCTCTTAAGATAGAATTAGATACTGTGTGTGTGTGTGTGTGTGTGCGCGCATTTAGCTCTGCATATGTTGGATCCCATCAGGAATTCTATTTCAAACCACTGGTCCAGCTTCTGCTAAACTTGTGTCTTCTGGTCTGTCCCGATTTGCTTCCAGTTGTGTGGTGTGGATAGGATGTAAATGTAATAGCGTATCTATGGAAAAAAGGACACTGAATTTTTTGACATTTCCCTGGTGCACTTAAAATGGAAAATGATGACTTTGAAACAGATTTTATTTACTAGGAAGCAAATACATTACTAGGATCAAGAGTCTACAAGCAAATGGAGGAGAGAGTAATGGTCGTTATTGGTTAAATTGTAAATAGCATTGAATGGAGGAGTCAGAAGACCTCTGTGCCACGGCAATGCCAAGGAATTCATATCTCTTTGCAGTTTGCACAGATAGTTACATTTAAGTACAATTATTTTATTAGAATGCATTATTTCTGTTTTCTTTTATAGGAAAAGCACTAGTTTTTCTGTGAACTTAACTATAAACTGTAACATCCAAATAAGATTCAACTTTCACCTTTTAAAAAAATTGTTCCTTCTGTAACTCCTGCCATTACATTATCCCCTAGCAGGGAATCGTGGAGAAAAGTGCTGTTAAGATGCTGTAAACGTTCAAGAGTGTCTATGCTGAAATGACCCATGCTCAGATACCATCTAAAAGGACAGGAAATTGGATGAAGGTTTTTTTAATCCCTGTATTAAGTTTTATGAGACCATAATCAGTGCATCACAAAAAATGGTCACTAAAAGAGAAGTATTGCACTTGAGGATTTTGGCTTTCAACATATTTTTCATCAGCAATGCAAGTTTTTCTGTTATTTGCAGTCATTGTCATTTCCCAGACCAAATCAGATCGTAATTCTAGATTGTTCAAGCAACCTGCCATGCATGTATAAATATGTAGCTTCAGACTTAAGCTCCACTAGCTAAATCAGCACTGGCCAGATAGATGGGTAATAGCATTATTACTACATTGTGGTTTTCATGTCATTCCCAGGCCTGCTTAGCTGGGGTGTCCATTACAGCCTGCCTTTGGATTTATTGCAGCAAGCTCAGAAGTAGATATGTCTTCCAATAGCTCTGAAATGTGTTCTTCCAAGTATTTGCCAGTTCAGTCTGATTTACTTTTTTTTTTTTAAACTTCTCATTTATCATGGCAGACAGCTTGTATTGGACCAGGTCACTTAATTGGTTTGGCAGGATTTTCTGGGATCCTTTTTTAATACAGTCATGAAAGCTATTAGGCTGCCACCTTTTTTTTTTCTTTTTTCTTTATTTTTTTTTTTCTTTCTTTCTGGAAAATATTTTGATCCTAAGGCTAAAGCTGTGTATCCTGGGTACTGCCAAGTGAGAATGTCTCTAAGAATTTGTTGTTGTCATTTAGCCTCTGGGGTCCCATGCAGCATGCGTTTCCTTCGAATGCCTACCATGGATCCAAAATTTTTAACTGAAGTGATTAATGTCTTTGTGGTGCAGAAGTGATGCTGCTTTTGTTTCTTATGTAAACATTGTACTGAAACTCATCAAAAGTCAGTAATGCTACAATGCACAGAATATTCAGAGTTTTAAAATGTAGGTGAACTGTCTGCGGGGGAATGTGGTCCTCTCTTTGAGTGCACTGGGGAAGTCAGAGAAGTTTGCCTGTAGTGTCTGTTCCTCTGAATGGTGTCTTGTTGTTTTCTCTTGGTCCTAATAAATCTGCCTAAGAAACTGGTTCTTAGGTCTGCCTTCTGGAGTGACCTGAGTCAAAGATCACTAAAAGTGATGGGCACATCTCTCTGCTTTGAAGCAGTATTGATAGACTAAGTATGTAAATAAATAGGAAGGACGTGCTTGACCAAAAAAGATAATCTGCTGAAGGAGTTCACCAGGTGCTTGAAATACCACTGTGGCAAGAATTAACAAACATTCACTTTCTTTACTACTCTGAGAAATAATTTTATCTTCTGTGTCCACCTTGCCTCTGAGCAAAACCAAATAAAGTTGCTGTCTCTTGACACTGAACACTGGGCAAGGCTATAAAATATAAAAGAATTAAGTTGTCTTGATGTTAATTGAGACATTGTCTCAGAAAATGCAGCACTAGGGTTTGGTCAAAATATAGTGGAAAGTTTTCAATAGGATTGAGTGTACAGGTTTTACTTCCATCAGAAAATGGTATTTATCCTTTGGATTTTTCTGACAGTGTTCTGTTAAGGCCACATCCAAAATGAAATTATAATGGTGAAATAGGAGTGCAAATATTGACTTTTTTTTATATCTATTCCAGGCAGAATATGAAATTGCTCCAGATGAAAAGCTGGGAGAGAAAGGAAAGGAAATCATGATGAAATACCTCACCCCAGAGGTAAGGGGCAGCCAAAGTGGCATTACTGAAGGAATGCTGCAGGGCACACCTTTACTAAACAAGGTTGTTACAGGCTTTGTAAGCCAGACTTCTAAAATTTATGGTGTCAATCTCCAGTGAATAAACTTGCAAGTCTTATACAAACAGAGAGGGGAAAAAAAACTATAATCCAATCCAGAAATTGACTTCTAAGGATGAGTTTACCATCAAGAACTTGAGTTTACCAGGGGTTTAATTAATCTGTGGATGAGCAGGGGGCTTCTCTGATCTCTCCCTGGTGTGCAAAGCTCTACATCTGTGGTGTAATGCAGGAGACCTCAGCTGTTATCAACAGATGCTGCAATGATTTCCTATTCAGCTTGAAAGGTGGTGGCACTTTGCATACTGTTATGTAGAAAGCACTGGCAAAAGTGGTCTTGGTAACAGATGCTATATTTTATTACAAAAATTCCCACTCCTATTCCTACCACCATTTGCCCCAGGGTAGCCAGGAACATGCAAGACTGGCATGGGACAGTGTGGGCTGCAGCTGAGAGGTGCTGTCACCTGGTCTTGTTTCCACTGCTGTCAGTTCTTGGGTGTCATTACATCTTGGGGCTGTGGGAAGGAGAGGACTTGTGGCAGCAGCTGTGTCCACAGGGTGGCACTCCAAACAGAACTACGGCCCTGCTGTGGGAATTTGGGACGGGCTGCACTGGGACTAACCCTTTTGGGGGGGGTTACAATAATTTGCTGACTGCATTTAACCTTTGCAACAAAAGTCTACTGCCAGTAAGCTATAAACATCCAACTTCAAACACAAGAACAATCCTAGGATTTCTCCTAAGTTGCTTTCATAAGAGTAATCAAGACATAAAATTGCTGTTTCAACTATTTTACAAGAGAAATACATTTGACCTTCAGGAGCATTAATTGCATTCTTGGCAGATGTCTTTCTAGAGTGTTTAAGTGGTACAATATGTTTTGGAGGTGCAGGGGCAGAGCAGACCACTTTATTTCCAGTCAGTCATTTTCCTACAATAAATTTCAATGCATACTTTCAGTTATCTAGACTGCATTGTGGGATCTGGTTTCATTTACTGAGCCTGGCTAGTTTCATGTACAGCCATTGAGCACTGCCAGTATGAGTTCCTGCTGCCCATTCATTAGGGGCGTGAGGTTCCACTGCTTTTTAAATCCACCAAAATGACCATTTATCTTAAAATTTCTGTCAGCAAAGGAATGAGGAACAAATACCAAGGGACAGAATTTCCTGCTGCTCCCTTTCCCATTTGAAAGGCATTTATGTGATAGACCTAAAGTGAGAGAAGGGTAGTACTGCTTCAGTGGAGCCAGTCTTGATGCAGATTTCTAGATGCCAAATCCCTTCACTGCTGTTCCGTGGCACTCCTGCCATCTCTACTGCAGTAGAAGCACATGGATCAGGTTAGTGAGGTAAACGTGCAGTGAAAACCAATCTGAGTAGTTGTTTCTTCATCAAGAAAAAAGAAGGTGGTGTTACTGTACAGGAAATTACTGGGACTCTGGAGCTGGAATTACCATTCTCTGCTGTGCTCTGCACTTCATATTTGACCTGTGTACCTGCTTTCTCATTATGTTAAATGGGCATGGGATATTTACAGTCTGTTCTGAAGCTTTTCTGATATATTCACACTACTCTAACATCTTTGGGCAGAAGGAAAGTGGACTTGGCAGTGGTGGATTAACAATTGGACTTGATGATCTTAAAGGTCTTTTCCAACCTAAAAAATTCTATGATTCTAAACACAAAGATAGACTCATTCACTTGTAACTGAAAACTGCCTCCCTGGTCATGTCACTGCCTGCATTGGTCTTGCTGCACTAGTTTTCTGAATGGAAAACTTCTGCTCCTTCTGAGAAGGATGTTTAAACCCTGTGTAACAGCAAATACTTCCTAGAGGCGAGGTTGACTGTGACATAGTAATGTGTGTGGATTGCTAGATTTTCTAGCAGGTCTCCTACACAACAAATGCTTAAACTAAAGCAATGCCTGGATCGATTCAATTTCTTTTTAGATACCAAACTAAGGTGCTCAGGTTAGGAGTTCAGATGGCCTGCTGTCATTTCTTGTCAAGAAAGAAAAATAAGAATCTCCAAAGGTCACATTTTAAGCCATTAGATGTCAGTGATTCAAAGACAGGTTATATACTTGTGGTCCAAAGAGATGAATCTGGATTCAAATGTCCTAATGGAATGTCATCCTGGCCGGCAAAGAAACCTTTTCCTTAGGAGCTGCATTTCTCCATTTAGTTTTCAGTCCCTTGAAAGCTACAAATTGCCCCTGATTCCAAAATTGTCTGCTTTCAGAGGAATGTTTCTTTTAAGTAGGTGTGTGTCTCTTCTTCAAAGAACCTGATTGTCTTGACACAAAAATAGTATGACATACAGCTTGACTGATAGAATAAAATTATAGGTTTAGTCCTTGGACACATAATTCAGTCTTGCAATGTGAGGAGTATTTTTCCCAGAGTGCAGGATCAGAAGCAAAATGAAAACAAAAAGTAGACTTCATGCTCTTTAATATTTGTAAATGATTTTTAGTTCTTGCTTAGATTTTTAAATGTCATACTTAACATACAATGTGTCAGTATATCATAATTCTAAAGTTCATTCATTTGTGTAGGGAACATGCACTTAATAAAAACATATACTACTTGCACAGCAGCAAGGAAAAGAAAATGCTTTCCCAGATGAACAGACATCGCACCAGTCCTTACAGCCTCATGTGACTCCTGCAGCCACTGTCTGCAAGATTCTGCCACACGGCACAGTTAGCAGACTCGGACATGTGGGAGCAGTGAATTCCTGCATGGAAAGCTCTGTAGGAGAACATTCAGCATCAGCCCTGAGGCTACTAAATAAGCTCAGCACATGCCAAGATGGTCGAGGTGGGGAGGCACTTTTTCAAGTAATCACAGTTCGGGCTCTTTGCAGCTTTAACATCCTGAACAGCCCCTGCTTGCTCACCGGGGAGGTTGAGAAGAGGTCTAGCAGCCTTTTGTCATGGCTGACACTAGGGGTAGCTTGAGCAGGTCAGGCTTCCACCATCTCCCTGGTCTACAGTGATGAAAAATTCTGAATGTGTCCTGGCACCTGGAAGGGAAAACAGGTGGTTTAGGCCTCTGGAAGAAGCAACATGTAGGAACAACCTCACTAGTGATATGGTGGAGTCCTCATCACTGCAGGTTTTCAAGATGCTGTTGGACATGGTGCTAGATAATATCATCTAGGCTGGTTTTCCCATGAAAATTTGGACCAGATTATCTTGAAAGGCCCCTTCCACTTCAGCTGTTCTATGATTCTATGTACTTAGAACCTCACTTAGGAAGACATTATTATTCCCTCTCTCTTGCCTCAAGTTTGTTGAAACATTCACATCCAACAGGCCATTTTGAAGTATTTGATGGAAGGGAAATGGAAGTAGTAAAGGTGATCCTCACAGGGCTGATGATGCCAAAATACATACATTTTCATGGCTTCCTTAGCAGCTTCACTTGAGTGCTGAGCAGGAGAGTAAAAACCCACAGGAGAGGTATCCTGTAGCTGAAGACACTCCCATCCTCAAAACATTCTGAAGAATTGTTAGCCTCCTTCTCTAAGGAGGTTAAACTGCAAGCTGGCTGCTCCTCAGGGGTTATGTGGGGACAAGCACTGGTCTTGTCAAGAGGAAGAGACCCAATGACACATGTTCCCCTTCAGTACTATGATCTGAAGGGAGCTCCACCTGCACTCTGCCTCTGCTTAAGAGGAGCAGTGCAATGGTTGCCCCACTGGTAAGGTCCTTGACTGGCATCTTCTTCAAGAGAAGCTTTAACAGTTTCCATTAAAAAGGCACTTAAAGCTGCCTTCTTGACTTAATAAGACTGCAGGGCAAAAGTCCAACCCACAGGAAGTCTAAAATTTCTGAGGTTGTGAAATATGATGGTAAAACTGCTAAAATGAATTGGTCACAAATATTTCTTTCCTGCCTTTTCCTAATCTCAACAGTTGAATGGAAATGTTTCAGTTTTAGGTTCCGGTTCTGTCTGTAAATGGAAAAGCCCTCAGTGCTTTGTGGAGCGGTTGAGTTAAACTGAACTCACCCTGGCTTCATCACCTGGCTGATGCTTGTACTTGAAGAGCAAAAAGATATGTTTACATTTGTACTGCTTTTAAATTAGAGGTTTGCATCTCCATGCAGCATTTTTGCCTTCCTGCCTGACAGCTGCCATGCCTTACTGTACTAAATCACTAGCCCATTATTTTCTTTTTCACTGTAAATCACCTTGAGATACTTTGAGAGACACTATATAAAACTAAATTGATTTGAAATGGCTCTTCAGACAGTCTCCATATGCCATTATAGTTTATATTTGGACTCAGCTGGGTACTAAAAATGTTACTGAATAGGATGTCTAATGTGTATTGTTATCCCCATTAATATCCTTCACAGAATATAAAGAACAGCAACAGCATTAGTTTTCTTATCTGAATTCCTGTTCGGTCTCCCTTCCTCCAGGAAATGCATAGAATAAAGGCCATGTTTGCAATTTCTTTCTTTGCTGCAAGAGGTTAGCTTAACACAGCAATAACCTCCTTACTCCACGCTAGCAATGGGTATTCTGCTAAATGAAAATATGTCTTTGTTTTATGAACAATTATAGGATAAGGAAGGGAGGGAAAAGTCCCATGAAAGGGAAACTGGCTGATCAGCAGTAACTGAGCTTCCACTTGTCAACTGACTATAATGTGCTCTTCTCTCAAGTCACTTTTTTATGGAGAAGAAAACAGCTGTGTAATATGGGTGAGATGAAATTAAACTGATATATGAGCCCTTCTGCTGGACAAAGCCCTGCAGCTGCATCCAGGCTCCTGCTCACAAACACCCTCTCTCAGCTCTGTGTATCGAGTGCTTTTCTTTTTGCGCACCGTTCCTTTAATCTTGCTGCTGAGGATCTCTGTCTTTGGTTGCTCTTCTTGAGATTTCTTTCCCCCTTTCTATTTCCACCAGTGAAATAAATGCAAGCTTCAGCACTTGTGCTTCTGAGTGAGTCATCTCCACTGATCACCAAAGCCTTCCATCTCCCATAAGAAAAGTTTCATGTATCACTTTTTAATGATTCTGGCTGAATCCTGGAAGGGCAGTTCTTACCGTACCAAGAATTGGATTCAAATACTGAGACTACTTCTTCTGTTTAGTTTTACTAAATGCCTTCTAGGGAACATGTTATAATTAGGTTTTGGAATGGCCTAAACAAAGCTGAATGTCACTGTAAGGGAAGCTCTGAAAGAAAGAAGCATTAAGCTTCTGTAAAGCAATCTGCAGAGTTTAATACGAGACAGAGGCTTTCTCTTTTGAAAGGTGAGCCTTCAGGGACTGTTTTCTACATTGTTACCTTTCTTGTACAAATTCAGCTTACATCTCTTACAGCCAGCGAGCCATCTCCGTCCTGCTGTAAGCTTATTATTTTGTTGATAAAAGGCCAACACAATATCGCTTTTCACTGGCTACAGTGGATGGTCCCTTAAGGCTTGGTCCAAGAGTTATCTCCACATCTTGTTTTCAAATTTTTCTAAACCCTATGCATTTCATCAATGACCCAATTGAAGTAAGCAATGAATGAAGTGCCTGTCTGAACACAGTTGTGTTACATGGATTCAGGATAGGGTAGAATTATTTACTTGCTCAAAGCGTTATTCACTGTGTCCTTTGGATTCCTATTAGGAGACTTGTCAGGATGCTAAATACTTAAGTAGAAATACTGGTCTTACGTGAACCAAGGAGAGTTTTGCCATTTAATTAATTGCCCTGGGACTTTACCCTTTGACTCAATGGATTTCTCATCTCCCCCTTCTATTGACTTCCCTACTCTACAGGCAGCATTTTAGCCAGAGATGATAGCATTACTTAGGCCTCTGCTTTGCAGCCAGCATAATCGATACATAATCCAGTCTCCAGAGAAATCAATACATAATTCTTGTTGTTGTTGCAGAGACGGCACGATCAATATCTCTGCTGATCACTATGTCTTAGTCCAGAAAAGTACCTTCTCAGCGTACTTTCTGCATAAGCTCATCTTTCCAAAGTTCAGTTCTGGGAAAACATCTGAGCAACAGAATGGCAACCTGGTTACTCAAATTAATGCTTTCTAATCATAATTTATTTTAATAAGCATTCTTCTGTCACTGGGGCCAGGCATAATACAGTGTGGCAGAGGAATCTGAAGAATCACAGTGTTGCCTTGATTAGACGTCCCTTTGCTGTGGTCTTAGACTAAAAGGCATTTTCTCACGGTTTGCTCGAGTCCTGTTTCCTCATCCTTTACCCGCTGTTTATAATACAAATGTTAGTTAACTAAACACTTACTGAGGAGTTCTGCCTCTTGCAATGATGCCAAACTTCATGAGAGCCTATGGAAACAACATGGAGTCTGCTCTGTCCTGGTGATGCTGTCCCAGAATAGGCCCTTGGGTAGTCCTCAGTCCTGTCTGTTAGACTTAAGGTGGGCAACATTTGCAATGTGTTTGCTCTGACTGGTTGAAGGTGTGGGCTGGAATCATTAACTACACCAGTTTTAGGTGAAGCAGTGCTATTAGCTGAAGGTCCGCCTTTCCTTCCTTCTTGTTTTGGAGAGGTTACACTCCCGAGTTCACATACTTCATAACTGTTTGTCATTTGTGGTCAGGAAAATCAGTGGGATGACTTGGTCAGTGGGCAAAAGCCTCTGGCTTCCCTGTGCTTGCTGGAATTAGTCCGACTTGACTCTTTGGAAAATGGAAACTTGCTTCAGTTAATTGATGTCAACCACACATGTAAACCTGGCTCACGTCTGCCTGCTGAGGCAGGGCAGGCCCCCCAGGCTGCTCTGACTCCTCTCGGAGACTAGCCAGGGTGTCCCAAAGGGCTGAGGACACTGTGCAAATAAAGAGCTGTCTGCTCAGGATTATCTGAGAACAGGAAGGATGTACTTGTCTGCCCTTGGGTAATGAACATGCTCATTATCATTTCCTCCTCTCATTTTCAGGGGGTCATCTTTTCCCTATCCCCTCTGCATACTCCTCATCACTTATACTCAGTTCATATGGATTATCTAATGGCCCGGGAAGTTAATTCTGAGCCTGAAGGTTCATTCAACTTCCCAAAAAACAGACTCTTTGGCCTGAAAATTTTGCACACAAGGGAAAAAAAGAATCAGCCTTTTCCAGCTGTCTGAAACACTGGCTTGTAAAACATCCATAAATCTGTAGGGGATGGCTTTTGTGCATTTGCACAGAATGACATTAAAATAAACCTCTAGTGAGTCCAGCCTCTTACACTCCCAACACACATATTGCAGCCTTGGTTGTCCAAACACAGAGATGAGGTGTCTCTTTCTGTCTACTGACTACAGGGAGCTCAGGGAGACTTGGAGCATTTCAATTTTTAGATGATTAAAGTGCAATGGGGTGAATTCCACACCAAGTGTAAGGCAGAATACATTAAATTACATTGCATGGCATATCTACACATGTTCCTGTGCATGATTTCTCAATGGTACAGAAGCTCTTTCAACACCTGACCTCCAGAGCACTTCTACCTATCCACTGAGACTTGCAGTGACTTTCTTGGTTCAGCTTTGGATTCTGAAGCTAGAACGTAATGGGTCAACAAATGCCTCTTGGAGCTTAGAATTTTTTGTGCTAAACTAGGAAACAGTAACAGGCAATCACATGCTTGATCCCAACAAAGAAGAGAAGGAAGAGACACGTGATGAAAATGGAAGTTAAAATATCTTATTTCTCATCTGGTTCCCTTATAATAGGAAATCAGGGTTCTGGAAAAACATCTAGAGACTTCAGCAGCCAAGTAGCCTCACAAGAATGGGCCAGGCAAATTCAGATGGGACGTCTGAGCTTGACACCTTTGGCTGGGATGATGCAAGTAGAAGAATCCCTAAGCTAATAATGGTAGAGTGTGTTATTTTAACTTGGAACCAGGAATCACAGCATTACCTTATGGAGTGTTTGAAATTTCACAGAAAACAATTATATTTTGATTTGGTGAAGTATCACTAAATAAGTGTAAAAATTATTATTATTAGCTTATATTAATTGCACACATGTGGCACTTCAACTGACTAATATTTAATATTTTTTTTTCCCAATAATGCAACTACACTTAGAAAACCCAACCTGCATGCCAAGCCTCAACCTGTATGTTAGTTTCTTATTTTTTTATTCAAGCCAGAGTCTGATGTGAGTCAAAAATCAAGCTTATAGTATCTGGGCACAGGTGCTGTTTGTCCAACAAGCAAAACTGGGGAAGAGTGGAATATGCCCCTGCAAACAGTGTGTCACCTCCTACAATAAATGTCTTCCCTCTCAGTTCTTTGCAGAAGGCTATTACCATACGATCGTTAATGGCTTGTGTGACATAGGTGATTAGGGAATGCCCTGTTCCCAGCAATGCTAGGCAGTGATTTTGTTTGCTTTCCCAGGTGTTTCCAGTCTTGCTGTGAAGGGGCCACTGGTTCCTGCCTGATAGTTAATTCACTTCCTAATCCTTTTTAAGGTCTTTCTGAATTCTCTTTTGGATTTTCATTTCTTCATTCAAGTGTTTTTGTTTCAAGGTTTTGAACTGCTACTGGGGAAAAAGATGAAGGCAAATTCTGCAAAATCCCCAGTGCAACTGATATCTCTCCAGCCATTGACTTGAGTGCATCCTGGGTTAGGCTTTCATGCATGAGCTGCCCTCATGCATGAGCTACCTTCATGGAAAGCAAATAGCTCATGGGCTTCAGCATCACTTGCTAGGGAAGGGTTACTCATGTTTGCAGGCTAATGTCTCAGAGGAGTGAATTCAAGCAGGGATCTGTTTGTTTTCCTGCAAGAAAGCCATTCAATAATGTTGAGGTTGTAAATGAGTGTTTATAGATTTAGGGAATTTTTTTTTTTAATGGAACAAATGACATTTGGTATACCAGAGGAAGCCAAGCTATGACTATTGCAACATAAGGTTGCTTGCTAATGTTTAGGCTATCCATCACTGCAGGAGGACATTAAAAGGTAGAAAGGCTCTGATAAGAGGCTGGACACTGGGTGCTATCCAAACCTATTAAGTACACGTGATGAGAGTAAAAAAACCTCTGTGAACAGAAGCTTTCAAAATTGTCCTGTCACCTTTGATGCTACTAATGGTGAGAATAACATTCTTTTCCCAAAATGCTTTATCAAGTATCTGGCTGCTTGTAGTAATGCACTATAGCAATGGTTCAGTTGGGTTGCTAACAGAAGAGGTAACACATGACACTTTGAGGACTGTGCAAGTAGCTAACTATTAGGTAGCTAGAAAATACTTGTTAGTACTGGCCGCCTATTCTGTTTCATAGGCTACCCTCCTCATCCTGCTGAAAGCTACTGGTTCCTTCATCTGTTCTTTCATCCTTTCATCTGTGTGCAAAATGCTTTTAAAGCAGAAAAGAAAGGCAATGAGTAGAACAAATTTTCCCTTCCCCCACTTTAAAGCAAATTTATATAAAACTATTTCACTGGCTAGTTTATAAGCATCGCTACACCAATAAATCTACATGCCTCCAGAAAGAAGGAAAAATTTGTTTCTTTGGTAAAGAAACCTCTATTAGCAGGTTTCCAAAGAATAATTAGAAAAAGTATGAGTGGGAAGGACTGGGGTTTAAAGATGCTAAAAAATATCTTGCCAAGCACTTCTTGTGAGGCCCATTTTCTCCCTAGTTGAAGTCAAAGGTGTCTCTGCTGAGGTGACCTGTTTAGGTTCTTAAACTAAGCTTTACCAAAAGCTGGTTGGGACTGCAGTGAGTGTTTCTATTTAATTGAAGAATTGCAGCTGATTCACTGGACTTGCAAAAGAAGATGATGAAATGACTAAATTTTGTCTCATGGGACAACTTATTAAAGTTACTTTCTATGGGGCTTTGAGTGTTGAAGATTTCCTCTGTTCCTGCAGGACCCAGAAATAAATTTCTCCTTCTTGACCTAGGCAATCTTTTATCTTCTTTTGTTGCTCCAAAACTCATGTTGTTCTTACACCCCTAAATTTCTCTGAATCCAAGTCCAGAGCAAACAAATTAGGTACATCAGATCTACTGAGGTTCATGAACTGAGGTCGTTAGTGTGGCCTTTTGTGATGGATTAGTACAACCCCTTCCAGGCAGAAGAACAAGTTCAGCTATTTGCTGAGGGCTCTATTGTCTTCAGTCATTATACTTTTCTGTGTGTCAACATGTGTTTTGATGGTTTAGTAGAATATAAGGGAAAACAGATTCAGCATGACTCCAGATCAACTTGCAGCTACAAAACAAACCCTACAGTTGATAGTCAGTGCTGTTTTGCTTCATTTAGCTACCAGCAAGTGGTCCTGCTCTCAGTACTGAAAATACCACTTGATCAGAGAACAGGACCTGGCTTAATTTTTTTCTCTGTCATTGACCTACTTTGTAGTCCTGGGTGAGGTATTTCATGTCTTTGGCCCCTGTTCCCACTTCCAGGGCTAGTGAGATTGGTTTGCTTCAGAAGCTTTAGCTCTCATGATGTGTATGTAGTGCCTGGCATTACAGGCCCCATTCTCAGGTATAATGTCTACATGCTGTCATAATAGATAAATTGGTACTAATAACACAGCTGCTCCCCATGCTGCCTGTCCATCTCACTGCCAATTCCTACATCTGTCTTCTCAAAGCAAATATCCTGGAATTACGAAGCCTTGTGCTTTACTGGTTTGCCTCATACAGACCCAGATGACTTTGTGGTAGGAAAAAAAAAAAAAGAAAATGCAGAAGTTGATTATTTAAAGTGTTGCAGCTGCTCCTGATGTAGAATTGGCTGTTTACTCCATATACAGATAAAACCAAACTGACAAGATCAAACACAGGGCAAGAAAAAAGAATGTTCCAACATTTTTGTGCATAACACCAAAAAGCGTCAGGAGACGGCGTGTACTGTGATGGTGCTGGGAACTTTTCCCTCACTGGGCTGAAACACGTGCCTAACACAGACTTTCCAGAATCAAAGTACCACCAAGACACTCTCTCTTCTCCATTTCTTTTCTCTGCATTTCTTAGTTGGATTCAATGATTTTCACCATGAGGGTGGTGAGACACTGGAACAGGTTGCCCAGAGAGATGATGGAAGCCTCATCCTTGGAGGTTTTTAAGATCAGGCTGGATGGGGCTCTGAGCAACCTGATCCAGTGGGAGGTGTCCCTGCCATTGGCAGGGGGTTGGAACTAAATGACCTTTAAGGTCCCTTCCAACCCTGACAATTCTATGATCTTAAAGGTCTTTTCCAACCTAAATGATTCTGTAATTCTATTCACCATCAGCCCCTCCACGCTGCCCCTCCATCAGTCATGAGCTGCACAGTCAGAACTTCCCAGGCAGTAGGTCAGACTGAATCTCAGCTGGCATTGGCCTGCCTCTGCCCAAAGCAGCGAGGTGTGATGACATCAGATTCACCCAGAGTGGGTCCAGACATCTCCCTACAGTGGGTCAAGCAGAGCTCAGACTGTGCCCTGCACCAGCGTGTATCTGCTCTTAGGGCAGCAGCGCAGACCCCAGTGGAGATACTGTGGGTGAGTTCTTGGGGTGAATCTCTAGCCACAAGTAGCAGATCAGCCTTGGAGGCAAAAAGAGGCACAATTTCATGGCCTCTGTTTTGCGTTCCATTACCTTCTCCTTTGAAAACCTGCATTACCTGAGCACATAAACTTGGTTTTCCCCAATTTTGTGCCTATCAGCATGATTGTCATATATCTACCTAGACTGCCTTTTTCTAACTGCTCTGATTACAGTCCTCCTTATGACTCCTTATGAGTGTTTGCCTCAAAGGGCTGAGGACAATCACCCCTGATAGTCATACCATTGCTCCCTGTCCTGGTATCTACTCCCCCTACTAGCTGGACCTTCCTCAGACGTCTGGAGAATGATGTGAGTCTGCAAAAGCAACAGCAGAAATGGCATTGCATGTGGCAGACTTCCCATCATTGACACAAAACATTACTCTCTGTTGCTGGTCTTGGGTCATGGCCGTGTGAGAGCAAATCAAATGCAGCAACGTAACATCTGGATGAAGCCACTATGTCCAGGTTTTTGTGTATGAACTGTTCTCATCCCGTCATGCATCATCTCACACTAAAAGTTCTTTTTAGCTTGTTTCTTTCATAGTTTTGAAGTCTCCATTAGTTGCAAATCTGTGTGGAGATTTGCAAATAGATTGTTTGTGGAAATTTGCTGTCAACATCTGAAAATACATATATCATCAAGACAGAAGTGCTTGGACCCAGAGACAGCTAAAGGAAAGTTATGGCTTGAACTTTTGTCCATTGACAGAAACATTTTTAATTGTTTTAATCTAGCTTGTTGTGGAATGTTTTCATAACCTGAGACATAACATATGCTGCATATTATTTATTTTATGCAAGTGATTTTTAAAATAACTCTTCATGTTTCAGTATCATGGCTGCATGTCTGAAATTTGCCAGGAAAGCAGTTGTATTTATGACAAAAGTTTGCATTAGGTCTCTTCAATCTAAACAGTGTGCTATCTTTCTGGTCAATATAATTTTTGCAGTGATGAACAGACATGTTTAAGGTGACTCACATCCACTGGCAAGAGCTGGTATAAAATGGAAGCCCATATTTCTGGGTTTCTGCTCCTTATTCACTAATTTCCAGCTACAAATGGCCTCATCTGAGGAATCTGAGCATCTCTAGCTTTCATTTATATCGGTGAGACTTCTTTCATTGCAGTCACAGATGATGATGAACTCTTCTGCAAAACACAACTCTTAACCTACCTGTTCACTGCTCTGTAAAATATTGTGAGATTGCCACCTAGCCCATGAGACTTAATCATGCAAGGAAGCTGTAATATTTTGAGGTTCTTGGGTGAAAGGCAATGTGTAAGGATAAAGAATTATCTCTGGACTATGGACCTGCTCTAATTCTTGCCAAGTCAGTCTGACTGGTCAGTGTAATCCATTTTTTTGATCTGAAGTTCAGGGTTCTGCAAGCTATTTCTTTTTTCCTTTGTGGCAGAAAATGATGATTGAGACAGGTCACTTGAAGCAGGACTGTTCATTTGCACAGGAGATACTTAGTCCTTTGCTCAGAGCCCAGGTTTCCTTTGGCGAGCACGCAGCATACAAACTCTCCCTCATCTGTTCTCAGGGCCATACCACGTGCCTGTGTTTATAGAGTCCAGTGTTTTGCAAAATCGTTGGTACAAAGACACTGGTAGAGGGCTCAAGAGCCTCTTGCACTGTACAGAGATCAAATACACATGTCATCAACATGTCTGTCTGCCCTTGAAGGTCTTTCAGACCTCTGAGAACAGATTCCATGGTATTTGTATACTTGTTCTTGTGCTTCCCTGTGTGAAAAAATAGTGGGGAAAAAGCCTTTATAGCTAATTAAGTGGGTTCCTTCACATCATTCTCCCACCGTAGAACAGAACATGCAGCATAATTGATCCCTGCTCCCTTTATTAAAGACATTTCTATATTAAAACACCTTTATCATGTTTCACTGTTAAGTTTTCTAGACTAAACAAATCCAGTTCTTCAATGCTTCTCTTTGGCATTTTTTCCCAAATATGTTTCTCCACCCTCCAGACACTTGGTGCTCTCATCAGCTCTCTAGAGCTTTGTCGAGTGGTCATGACCCCAGCTGGATACATGTCTCTAGCTGGAGTTTCGTCACATCCCTCTCAGTTCCCTTTGTCATTTGGGCCCTTTTCCCACAGAAGTAGCAGCACTGCACACAACAAACCAACTCTGCATATGCACGTTTTTGTTGTGTTTGCACCTGCTCTGGGTTCGTACAGCTACTGAAGATCATCAGAGTCTGTTACACAGAGGCAACTGCTACTCACCCCACCCCAGTTTCAGAAAGACTAACCCCAACTGCTGTCTTGTCAGGAAAAGGCTTTTGCTTGCTGAAGTTGCAAATCTCTGCTAGCTGGCTGCTGGCTTTCACTTCCAGAGGAATATCCCTCTAGTGTTGACAGAAGTCATATATTTTAAACATGTAGAAGTTCTGTCTTAAGGAAAATTAGAACAAATAACGTAGAATCATAGAATGGTTTGGGTTGGAAAGGACCTTAAAGATCATCTCGTTCCAGCCCCCCTGCCATGGGCAGAAACACTTGCCAGTAGACCAGGTTGCTCAAAGCCCCATCCATCCTGACCTTGAACACTTCAGGGATGGGGCTACTACCACCTCTCTGGGCGTTCAGGCCGCTGGGCACAACTGTGGTAGTACAGGAAAGACCAGACTGGATTCAGCTTGTGATGCTCCCAGATCCTACCAAGAACCTGGTATTTATGGGTGATATTGCTTCCAGCTTCAAACCTACTGACTGTGCTGTTTAGCAGTGGTTACATTCTCATGAACAAGGAAGGGGCAGAAGCCACAATCAACCTCTCAGCAAAATATTGAAAGTATTTTGCAGGCCCAGAGGCTTAATATGGAAGAAAGAGCGATCTCTAAATTTTTGTGGACACGAACACAACTAACCTTAAACAAGTGTGTGACATCTTAGCATTTTTCGTGCCATTTAATGAAATGAAAGAGCAGCTGGGAGGATCTCTTTTGTCTTTTTAAATTAGAAAAAAAACCAAAGTTTAAAGTGGACACTCTTTTTGAGTGTGTTAATGCCACTCAGAAGTAACTGAATATCCATTTCTTGCTTCTCAGATAATCACTAATCCAATTCCTAGTTGCGTTCTTTTCTTAAAAATTAAACAAGAGGACATCATAAAACTGAGATGTTGCTTTGCCAGCAAAATATTTATACCAAGGTTTTCCATTTCTGGCCATAAATGAGAAGAAACAAGAGATGGGAGATTTTGATTAAAACCTAGTGAACATAGTTTGTTTTTTTCACTTTTATTAAACCATTCAAAAAGATAATGTGATGAGAGACATTTTTGCTGTTGGATCAATTTAAGCA
>JAAGNO010024840.1:122036-132841 GCA_033439905.1 Ceryle rudis
TGTTAGCACCACTTCGAGGGAGAAAAAAAAATACAACCCACAAGTGTTGAAAAAAACATTTTGATTTGACTGTAGAGTAACTGAGATTTTTGCAAATGAGGAACTGTGGGGAGCTACTATCCAATAACTTTCCAGTAGAACAAATTGGGATTGTGCAGTCAGAAGAAAATGCAGACTTTTAATAAGAAGCACACGAAAGCTGAACCAGTCTGCTACATGAAGCAAAAACCCATATAACAGACTACAGTGTCCTGATGGCAAGGACTCTCTGACAGTTCTCCCTCCCCACACTCTCTGCAAGCAGCTACCTTGAAACTTTTTTTTTTTTTTGTCTTAGAGACTCTAAATGAAGTTGTCTAGAATGTATTTTGTAAGTGCATAGGCAAAGATAGTGCTTACATTGGAAAGAAGGTTGTTTTCCAAAGGAAATTATGGAAACAAGACAATATTGGGATACTTCTAACTACCTTAAATGAGCAGATTTGAAGGACTGAAAACTGGATGAATTAGTGATTCTTCTCATCTCTGATTTCTGAGAGGCTTTGCAAAATAAATCTGTAAAACATGGATGCATGGATTTAATTTCATCATTTGCTAAATGAATATACTTTCAACATCTGTTATATTCTAAAGTATGATTTGCTTTGTTTATTACAACTTTCCTTGCAAATATGTATATATACACAAAATAAAATTGTTGCCTTTCTTAAAATGACTTGGCACTGATACAATCCACAGAGGAATTAGGAGCATCCAAATAAATTTCCCATCCCTGCATAAAATTGCCAGGACCCTGATGGCGTTCTCTGCAGAGCTAATATCGTCTTGAAATGCAATCAGAGTAACTGCGGACCCCGCGAATGTAATTAAAGAAAGGAAAGGGGAAAAATCTCTGTAACCTTGGAGGGCTGTCTGGAATCCGGAGTGGAATGTGTTCGCTCTGGTGCTTGCCGCCCACCCCACTCATACCCCTCTCCCTGGGTGAGAAAGTGACAGGAATCAGCCGGACAGGTCTGGGTGTAAAAGCACGTTTGAGCTGAGGATTTTATCTCTCTCCAGATTCCTGCGGGGAACCCCGTGGGTTTGGCAACAGCCGTCTGTGGGCTCACCCCCAGCACGGCTCGCCAAGGGCGGCGGGAGCGACGCGCGGGGGCTCCAGTGCAGGGTCCCGCGTGGGGAGCGCGGCGTGTCAGCTTCTGCAGCCACCGAGGGAGGCTGAGCTGGAAACGCTGCGTTCTGAGGCACGGGGCTGGGTCCCACCAAGAGCATCTCATCTCAGTCATCGGGCAGCACTAAACCTAGCCCAAAACCAACTTTACCAGACTGATGCATGTATCGGTCCTCCGCCTTCATTCTACCAAGTAAAAATAAAATAAGCCCTGAACCTCTCTCTCTGTTTTGTTGGGGTTTTGTTTTGGTTTTTTTCCCTCCCCTCCTCCCGGGGCGGGGGGGGGGGGAAATACCCCCCCACATTTGCAATTCATGAAAATTTAAGTTTTCTTTAAAAAAATAATGTTTGAGAGGTAAAGAAATCAGCCAGATGATCTCACAGACCCGAGCAAACCTACAATCAATTTGTACCAAATTTAAGTCTGTGACTCAAAACAATTTATTGATTGGTTTATTATATCAGCCTGGATAATCAAAAAGAGATGGACAGCTACGGGAGACAGACTGTACATCGCAAAGCTGCGATCATACAGGAAAGTCGGGATAGATTTGGAAAATAAAGACAGGAAGTTAAGTGGGAAAAAAATAACTGACAGCAGATAATTGTAATTTGAGGATTGCATCAAGGGTAAAACACATCTCCACACTGTGAATGTACTGCAAAAATAATAGGATTTTTATAGGAGCTCCGTTTGAGCACAAGATAATTCTGTATATTTTCCATCTTCCAGCCCCTGTGTATTTCCTATATCGGTGGAAGGAAGCAGGCAAAGCATCGAAAACGAATTTATATGAAAATTGACAACTAAAAGTAAAACGCGTGCATAAAAATAAACTCAACTGTTTGTGTATATGGGGAGATGGGTGTGCATAGGCAGTCTCTGGGAATAATAGGGTGCTCGTATCTAAGTCGGTGCAGGAGCTTTTAGTTTTATAACTCTCCACACATTTTTTTCCGCTGGGGTGAATCATTTCGGTGTATTCATAACCCAGACAAACAGGAAGGTGTGTGCGATAATTAAAATTCATTGCAGCAAGTTCGATGAAAACCGTTTGCAAACGGAACGGTAGAGCCTGGAAGAAAAGTTTTTAAGTCATGAATCCTATAATTTTTTGCTCTTTTTTCTCTCCTTTTCCATTTAGTATTTCATTTCTTCTTTTTGAAAAAAGGTTAGCTGATGCTTTTTTTTTTTTTTAATGTACTTTGATCTCAGACAAAATTTGATGGCATTATTACTATAATAATGTATCATAGGCATGGTCTTCAACACTAACTCAAGGCAATTGAATTAATTCCCAATGGAGATGAAGTGGCTATCATGAGAAGCAGGTCACTTGTTCTAAATGTCTAATTATGGGGTTTAGTACATAGCTTTTGGATCTGAATTTTGGCCTATTAATGTAGAACAAGTTCTGGATTTAATTAGTAGTAACTTCAGTTAGAAGCCATAGTATCAGTTTTATTTAAGTGCAACTCCATTCATGTCAGAAGACACTCCTGATTCACATCAGTATGAAGAAAATGGGAGTTCAGTGGTGTTTCTGTACCCTATAAATCAGAGGGATGTTGAAGATAACCAGGTCTCTGAGCAGTGGACACACACAGCCATGTGCAGGCTCTGGGCTGCTGATGAACGTGTGTACACACCCATTGAGTAGGCAAATGATACAGTACAGGTATTAATTTATGTGGCTCCTAGCCAAAATCAGCTGAAGTACTGCTAATCATTATTAGGCTTTGGATCCCACCTGAATATTCCTTTAAAAGCCTTTTTAAAAATGTTTCCCTTTATTCTTTTTTCTTCAGTAGTTTCAATGCAGCAGCTGTAGGCCTGGAAAATGGGACTTTTGAGGTTTTTTCCTAATTCTTTCACTGTTTCACTCTTGCCTCTACTTACTGTCTTGAACTAAAACTTGGACTTAGATTTAATCATGGGCATCTGCTGCTAGAAATTCTGTAAATTGGCTGGCTTACTGAGACTTCTACAGTTCTCGGTACCTGTCAACTTCAGTGGCCAATCAAGCTGAGGAGATCTGGGTTTGTCTCAGTCTCTTTGTCTTTCAGATGATAATGTGGTGGCTCATCTACCTCTCTAGAAACTATGAGACTTTGTAATTATTACCAATACACTCCATCTGAGATTAAAAGTGGGTGTTCCCTAGATACCTTTTCCTGAGGAAATGAAGGAAATGAGGAAGTATTTCAGTGGGGTCAAAGATATCCAGCATGTCCTGCAGATTGTCTGTCAAGGCTGAATAGTGAGACTGCATTATGCAGCATGCACAGACAGTACTGTAAACCATGTTCCTGTTTAAAAACACTCAGGTGGAACAAACTTACTTTTTCCTGTCACAACCAGGATCGTACGCACGTTTCAACAGTGGGAAGGAAAAGATAAAAGACTTAATTCAGCTTTCATCATGCTGGAGATTTTCTCTGGCTCCACTTCTGCCCCTTCCTCTGTCCTCATTCCCAATGGTTTTGAACTCTGTCTGCAATGCAATTCCGGGCTTGCCAAGATAGCCCCAACTAAGGGTGAGTTAGTGAGAACATCTGGCCAGGAATGAGTGATGATGCTCTGTGACCCACCCACTCAGCACATCTGGTGGTCATAGCCATGGATGGGTAACCTTACCAAATGTTAAGGCTTCTGCAAGGAAAGAGGATTTTGTCATCTGTGGCTGGATTAATTGGAAATACACAAATCCGATCAGTTATATAAAGGGCCTTCCATGTGAATGGGAGAAATGTCTATAAATGTGTGCCAACACACACACTCACCCACACTCAAGCACTCTCACGCTCACGCATATACACTTTTTTATATAATTGCAGTATACTGGCAGTGAGGAAGAATGTGGACTGCCTAAAAACTGTCTGTATAGATAATTAGTCCCAAAGGTCCTAAGCTGGTTGACCATCAAGGCATACTGCAAAAGACCTCTCTTTTGGTAAGGGCTTTTTGAAGGGTCTGAATGCACGTTCTCTCTAAAGGGAGAAGATGAAAAGAGTTTATATGCTTGGTTGGCAGAGTTCCTTTTGGAAATGATTGTTTTAAAATGGCTGGATTATTTTTGTCTTTCTAATGATGAATTAAGGTGTCCAGACACTTCTGTGAACATCTTTTAATATTCTTTATGTATAAATCTATAAATACCAATGCTCTGCTCCTGTTTTGCTTTGCTGGTAAAAAAAAAAAGAAAAAAAAAAAAAAAGATGGATTTTTCAGACAGCTGAATGAATCATCAATGAAGTGAA
This sequence comes from Ceryle rudis, assembly GCA_033439905.1. Classification (NCBI taxonomy): domain Eukaryota; kingdom Metazoa; phylum Chordata; class Aves; order Coraciiformes; family Cerylidae; genus Ceryle; species Ceryle rudis. Next base: position 126,466 of record JAAGNO010024840.1, read on the forward strand.
AACACTGGGCAAATTCTCTTTTGTTTAAGAGAATGGCCTGTACGCAGTTCACGCCAGCACATTTTTCATGGGATGCAAGGGAGCAGTTCAAAGAATTGGCAAGGAGTGGGTCCTGCATATTCATGAGACTGGGCAAGGAGGTGAAGGTACAGGAGAAGGCAGAAATGCGATGTGAGGATAGAGTGGAATGCGGAGCGAGTTACCACGGTATCCTATTTTACTGCCGTTTGACGTAAAACTCCTTTGCTTTTACACAACTGCGGGAGTTGAATGGAAGCAGCTCAGGGCATAAATAAAGAATGTGTCTTTTACACATTAAGAGAGGAGAATCTGCACCTCATCACAGAGATAATGCGCTCCTCTCTTCTCTTCCCAGTTTCCAGCCTGCGTTCCTGAAGTCAGTCAAGATCTTATCCAACAGACAGAGGAGAAACTCAAAAACAGCCCCTGCAAAGAGCTGTTCTCTCATTGTACAAAGTAAGTATAACTCGATACCCAACGATCGCAGGGCTGCAGTCAGCAGCTTGTAAGGAATGTGTCAGGTGAAGAGAGACATTTCAATCTGGACCTGGAGCAGGGATCTTCGGCTTATCCTAGAGGCATAGCTGACAAGTGGTGAAGTCATTTCATCTGAACAAAATATAATGAGTATTTCCATGCCATTATATACACTACACGCAGGCACTTAGTGTTTCAGGTATTTGAGAGTGTTCTAGCCAAGTAAACCAGCCATGGATTTCATGCTGTGTGAAAAGAGCTGCAATGATAATGTATCCAAAGAAAACATCTCTGTTTCAAAGTGAATAAAAATTAAGTGGCTATACAGTCCATTTAGGCAGAGGAATGTGCAAACTTGCTCCACATGGCTTTTCCAGAAAATCTTCACCAGGAAAGTGGGGCTGTTTTAATGCTTTCTGTCTGTCTGTGGCATTCAAATGAACGTGCATTATTTCACCCTTTGTCTGGGAAAAGGCTTATCAGTTTTTGTAGCAGCGAAGCGATTTGTACTATTATGCGCTAAAGCTCCAGGTATGCAATCTGCATTTCCAAACACTGGCCAGGGAACGTTCATGCCAGTAGATCATAAACCAATAAAAATATGAAAAGGAGGGATCATCGCAAGCTGGCCCATGTGGTTTCTGGCTGAGCACGGTTTGTTTTCCCTGGATGATGTAATGGGGATTTGTAAAATTCGCTCCGCTGTCATTCATTGTTTTGACTCATTTCATTGACCTTTTCTGTTTTCAGTTATTCTTTGCATTGGTAGGAGATGTGGGTTATTTCTGGCCTTCTCTTATAACATAACAAGTTTCCTTGCATTGGCCTGGTGTCATGTAGAGATGCTCGTATAACTTGCACCAGTTGTGTGTGCCAGTCCCAACGACAAAGGCAGAGCTGTGCTCAACACAAACCCCCTTGATGCCTGTTTCCAGTTCTCAAATCGGTTTGAAAGCTGACAGTTCCCTCTAAAATGCACTTTGTTTTTGCCAAAGAGGGGAACTAAAAAGCAAACAACTGCTGAAAGGCAGCTATTGTTCTATAAAATATGTGCAGCTTTTAATTAACTGAATGGAATAGGCTAGCGTTGGACACCACTTAATTCAGGCTTGTATTCACCGACAGCCATTCCTTCTTCTCAACTGAAATGGATAAATGAGGCAGGTTTGAGACCTTGTTAATAAATATGCTGATCATTTCACATGGACTGAAATGGGGTCAAAAGGAAGTTTTAACAGCTTGCTGTTGGTATTTACAAAATGTACTGAATAATGTTAATTTTGGAAGAGTTCACAGTCAGACCGAGAAAGGGAGGCATACATACAAATACGAAGCTTGCTATCCTGTAGGAGCAGGAACGAGGATGAGTTTCAGACATGTCTCCACAGATAAGGTCAGCCTGTGTGAGAAATGCGTGTATAACTCCAACTTCTGCTTTGACTGTTAATATTTTGACTGTCTGCTCCTGCACCCTCCAATTTCCCCTATTATTCTGGCTTGGAATTTGGACATTTGTTAAAGCTCATCAAGACTTACTTTTACTTTATTTTGTAAGCTTAAGGGAAACCGTACGATCTGTGTCCAGTCACAGCTAATGAAGACAATAGCAACTTAACTTCTGAAAACTGAATATGTGCGACTACCTGTCTGTTCCAAATTGATTGTGCAAGAATTGCCTAAAAAAAAATTCAAATAGCTGGGAAATTCCAAAAACTTATGAACAGTATCTCGTGAACAGGGAGGAACTAAACTGAGGAGGCATGTTCTTCATGGTGAATTGTTTGCTCCAGTCTAGAACTGCCCCAAGAGAAGACATAGATTATCCAGTCCCAATCCAGAGTAGTCCTTCAGAGAGGATTTCTTCCCACAGCAAAATCTGGAAATGTGTCTGTATACCCTTAGATATAGACACAAAATTGTCTGTGTACTCCAAGACAAAAATACTCATTTCCTGTGGGCATTTTTCACGCAAACCAAAGTTTTGTCCCTGCCAGTGCTGGATGCAGTAGCCCCAGTATTCAAGGCAAGAACCAAAACCAGAAGCTCAACAAACTCCTGTTAAACAGCGTGAGCACCTTCATCTCAGGCAGCTCTCTCAGCTCAGTCCATCTCTTCTTAGCTCTGACCCGCTGGCCTTTCTTGTAGGATGTCTGTTGGTCTCTGGCTGCTTGTAGCCTGTCACATACTTATTTCTCACTTTTGCAGACTGGTCTTTTTATTCCTTTATTCCTTTGATTATGCAAAAGACTTTGCATCTACTGCATGAGCCCCTAAATGCTTTTCTTGGTCCAGAAAAAATTCCACATCCTTGTTCAGAATTTCTTTCCTCATTGTACTCTACAAAGAACATAGCTGTTAGGAAAAGCCCTTTGACTTTAATCACAGTTTCTACTTCTGTATAGCAAGAATTTAAATTGAATTTTTTTTTTCTCAAAAAACCACCTCTTTGACAGAACTTTAAATCCAGATGTAAACATCCCCCAAAGTTTAGAAGCTCAGTTCCTGAGGGTGTTGCGTTGATTTACTAACAGAAGCAAAGACATTTGTTGTCCAGTAACTAACAGGCTTTGTAAGAGTTCATTGAAGGCAGTGGGAGACGCCCTGTTAATTTTCACCAAGCATAACCAGTACTTATTCCAGTTCAGCTTGTATAAGGCCTCCTGTGATTAAATACATGAAACGTATCACTTTGGTCCTAGATTGAAACCATGAGTAAAGAAAAGTACAAAATAAAGTAGAAGTAAAATGATCCTACCGTACAAGAAGCCTGGATTTTCTCCTCTTGTTTTGGTTCTCTTTTGCTCCAAGTTCAGGATTATAAAATGCTTATATATCCTTTTCATCTGAGATAGATCTGTCCTTGACCACCTGAGTGGGGAACCATTCCAAGAATACCTAAACAGCATGTACTTCGACAGGTTTCTCCAGTGGAAGTGGTTGGAAAGGTAAGTGTCACAATTTTTTAATTTTTTTTTTAGCTAAAAATTAATACAAAGGTTTATTTTCACTTTCTGTACAATGTCTGTAGAACACACTCAAAATCTGACAGCTGAGATAGTATGTTTGCTCCTTTGCCTTCAAGATAGACAGTTTGGCCTTTCCTCAGTTTTACCAGTGCCTTATCCTAAAGTTTGCCATTTATGGCCCCTCTATGCAGCAGTTCTATCCCCCTTTTCACTGTTCTCCTTCAGGAAGGTCCATCAAGACTCATTCCCCATTTCCCTGAGCTGAACTCCAGGGAAGTTCTCCCAGAGAGCTTCAGGAAGGCTTTCCTAACTTTACCTTTGGTTTTTACATTGTTAAAAGTGTCAAGAAGAGGTGATGATTTTAGACACGGGAAGATGCCGAATAGAAAAGTCATGGTTATGTTGGCATTGGACTCAATTTAACCATGAGCTGAGTCTCTGGCTGTGACCATCCAATGAACATGGTTGGTGTCTGGAATATGGGTAGTGCTCATCCACCCTCCATGACTGTTCTTACACCCATAAATACTCCTCTCTCTTTAAGGACATCGCACTCCTGAAGGTGACATGCTCCAGCAAGCAGCTTGGTAGCTTTTTTGCACAGTACGCTTGTGCACAGCGAGTGAATAGGAAAAGACCTGTAGCCCACAAAAAACCAGCAATCCAAATCTCCTGTGATCTGAGAAATGTCTGTGGTTGCTTTCACTGTAGGCCCTGTCACCATGAGCTACTCATGGCACAGACTGAAGGACACATTACACTTTTTTATAACCTACCTCTAACATGTATAATGCTAAACATAAAATCCACATCCGGACTCTGCCTTTTGCATTTGCAAACACCGTGCCCAAGCAAAACTGAAACAGATGCTGCTTGCTAGAGAAGTAAAGAATAAAACAGAAATACACCCCAAAACATCAGGGAGCCAGCTTTGGCTTCTAAAGCTCAAGCATTCAGCCATTTAATGGTATTAGATACATTAGGCACATCAGGTATGGTTAAAGTACATTCAACAGCTTTGGTTGTCTTTCTGTTTAGCTGTGCTCTGGATATGGTTCCTTTCTGCCTGGGCCAGTTATCACCATTATAAATCACCATAAACAGACAAAAATACAGCATGCAGGTCCTCACACTGTATTTATTGGCTGGATATTTCTGAGAACGTTTACTAACCAAGCAGGCTTAGTGGGTATTAATTGGCAAGGAAGGGGACCTTTGCCTTCTCCTTGTCAGTGAGGGCTGTTGCAAATGTACACTGCTGGGTATCAGTGACCTTGAGTTGAGAGAAGCCCCAGTTTCCACAAATGGAATTAATTACGGCAGATGAGTTAGGGCCAGATCCGTGAGCAGTGTGTAGCAGCGTGATGCCTCAGAGATCAAAGGAGCTGTGCCAGTTCCTCTCCCTGGAAAGCTACAAAGCTGCTGCACAGGAGGGAAGGGAAGCGGTGGGCAGAGGGGAGAGCCATTTCATGCCAAGACAGGCTCCACATGCCATCTCTACTGAATCCAGCATTTACTCTTCCATTTCAGTTAAAAAAATAGCAGATGATTCATCTCTAGCCAGGCTATTTCCTATCTATTTTCACATTTGGGATAAGGAATTTTCTGAAATGCCTTGAGGATTTTTTTTTTTTTTTTTTTTCCCCCAACAAATGTGACATGCTATTGGAGATGCCTGGCTTAAGAAGCAGGGACAGCTCTTTTTAGGATTAGCAAGTAGATGCTAGTAGCACAGAGTGATCAACAGCTCCTTCTGACAGCCTGCTGGCTCCAACTGAGGAGTCACATAGTCCATTTGTTCCAGGGACATTGCTGAGCACGGAGCTATCTCTGCTAATTGTTGCTTTTAACCCCAGTTCCATTTGCAGCATCCTCACCAAGGCCTGAAAATAGCATCAATTCCTCTTCTAGTTTTGGCCTTCTGCATGTTTTTCTTCCTCCACTTTTAAACACAACAATGAACACAAATGTGACGATTAACTTTAACATTTATTCCTTATTGTCATCAACCTCATCATCACTGTTGTGGGAACAGGCACATTACTGAGCTCCCTCTGCCGGCTGGCTGCCCGCCAGAGGAGAACAAAGCTGGGCAAAATATTCCGATCCACTGCAAATAGAACTGTAAAACTCCGGCGGTGGAGTGGTGGAGACAAACTGGGATCTTTCTGAATCTGGAGGTTTTCTTCTGTCATGTTCTAAAACTCTTAAGGTAACAAAGTCTAAGTTAGATGCAGGGCTGGGGCCATTTTAGTAGAGCAGGGATTTGTGGGAATCCTGTGAGATCGTACAGTGATCATGTCCAGTGATCATTAGGGAGCACTCTGCTCTCAGAAGGACAGAAAAACTTATTTAATCCTTAATTTGGCCCTTCAAAGGAAAGAGATGCTTTTCCTCCCTGCTTGCCCATGATGCTCTCCCAGGAGGCAGGTACCCAGGTGGGGCCAGATGGGCTTGGAGCGCAGCTTCCAGACCTCCCCTCCTGCAAACAGCACTTAAACCCATCTCTCTGTTTCCTGGGATTGTTCCTTTCTTTGTTTCACATCAGTTTCCTGTCTTGTTTAAGGTGAAGACACCAGAAAGATTTTCTAGTGGATTGAATTTTGGACCTCTTTTTCTTGTCTTGAAGACCAAGCAATGCAATGAAGTGTTAGCCCAGCACAAACCTTAAAATATTCCTATATATCTTGGGAATGAAAATCTTGTTGGAAGCTCTCAGGCCTTCTCTTTGCTTAACAAAGGCCAAAGCTATATAATGGAGATTCAGGACCCTCCTTGGTCCTAAGATGCTAGCAGAAATTATACTGATGACTCACTAATGTGTTGTATTTTATTACAGCTTAATATGTTGGAATTGAAAAGTTCAAGCCATACATAGTATTGAAGTAATGTAATTACATAATTATATATTA
>JAAGNO010024841.1:38129-53077 GCA_033439905.1 Ceryle rudis
TTTTTTTTTTTTTTTTTTTTTCTTCTCTGATTCTCCTCTGCATCTTACCAAGAGGAATCTAATACTTCATCTTGATATGACTGGAGCCAGCTAGTGACATCTATCAATAATGAATTCTTTAGTCTCAACCAAGCATATGATGGCTTTAGAGGAAATGCTGGATTTGGTTCAAAAATTTTTATTTCAGTTTGGCTCAGAGACCTTTCTTCATTAGGTAGAGAGACATATATAGGCAGGATGAAAGAGACCAAAGACACAAGATTCCCAAGATTTGTCTGCCCCACTTTGACTCTGGCTTCTTGCTCAGTACTTCCATGGTGTTATATGTAGTGGTGGATAAATTTAGTAAGAGATGAATCCCCATGCTTTCTAGCCAGTCCTCAGAGATTAGAGAGGATAGGGGCAGCTGACTTATCTCTTAATTGGTAGGCCAATTATTGCTGTGGCTATGGGTTCAAAACCAGATGCATGAACAGTCTGTCTACTGTAGATCTGGCAGCATTCAAAAGAAGCAACTGGATGCATGAATAGTGCAGTTTATCTATATGTAACATATATAGATTGTCAGCGACAATTGCGCTAAACTGCAGACTAGATATATAGCTTTAAAATACAATTGCAGTCACAAACTTGTTTTCCCAGGAAAGCACTCTGCATAACTGAGGTCACGCATCTTACCAAAAGGTGTCCCTTCTGTGTGGGTGAGGAGGACAAATCCATGGTGCTGTGATAACACAAAACAAAATGGTCTTTACCCAGCCTCCATGTTTATTTTAGTCACTAGATGTTTATCAGCAATGTTGAGCTTTTTAATTTTCCACTGTTTTGTACTGCCAGCACATGGCCTCTGTTAGGCCTTTGGGAGAGTTTAGGGATATGTTGAGAACAGTGGCTTTTCCAGGCACCCTGAATCCTCTTTCCATCATCTTCTGCACCTGTGTCAACCTCTGCACAGCAGGAGGCACGGACAATCCAGGGCTGGCTACAAAATTATCCCGAGAGTATTTATTGCCACCAGGAGCAAGGTCTGCATTAGGAAATATCAATATGGAATATGGAGCAAACTTGAATAAAGTGATTCATATATGGTGTGACCATCATTGGAATAACCTCACAAAATCTTTTGTTTGTTTCTCATGTAGAAGAAAACTTTTTACAAGCATCATCTGGTGATTACCCATAAAAATAGCTCACACCTTGAAGGTCATATTCGGAAAAAGAAGCCAGTGAAGTCAGCTGACTTTTGACCAATAAAAGTAGCAGTGGTCATAGAATATAAATGCTTATATATAAACTTTTTCAAGGAATTTGACTTGAATTTTATGACACGGTGATTGCTAAAACAAAATATTGTAAAATCAACATGATTCAGATTAGATACATGAAAAAATGACAACTTGTCTCTATTATAAACTGTAAAGAGGGAAGCACCTTGAGAGCAGGTGTTTCCAGCAGGACACATGGGGTCCTTGGTCCAAGCAATGATTTTTTTCAAATCAAGATTATAGAAGAACACAGAGAGTAACTATTGATCAAAACTGCAGATCAACAAATTTAGCACAGAGGTAAAAAAAAATAAGGGTTATCATTGCAGAAAGATCTGGATTATTTTTTTGCCTGGACATAATGTAATGTGGTTGTAGTGCAGCCACATTGGTTGTTCTGAGAAGTATTTTGACCTCCAAAGGACTTTCAAATAGATTTACCTGATATAGTAGATGGACAACTAATGGTAAGCCTCTGATGTGATTCTTTCACACTTCTATGACCTTGGCCAGCCAAACAGCAAAATATCAAGTAAAGCAGACATTTCATTTTACCATTATATTCAGCATATTGAGTCCATTTCTGGCTTATAGAAACCAGGATAAATGGTAGAAATCTAGAATATACACTTCATTTTCATACCTCAAAAAATTATTATCTCAAGCTACAGAAACCCAAGTATTTTTAAATATGCAATGATATTGACATTCAAATGAGTATAAGCTTTGCTAATTTTCAGCAGATTGTATTTCTGATAATAAAACTTCATTCTGGTGTTTTTCTTTTCATGGATTGCTTAATTTCTATATAATTGTATACAATATAAGGGGCTAACTGATATTCAGTGACAGGACACATGGGAATGGTTCAAAGCCCAAAGGGGAGGTTTAGACTTGATACTACGAAACATTTCTTTACTGAAAGGGTAGTCAAACACTGGAACAAGCATTCTAGAGAGATGTTCAAAGCACCAAGCCTGTCAGTGTTTAAGGAGCATTTGGACAATGTCCTTAATAACTTGTTTTAACATTTGGTCACATCTGAAGTGGTCAAGCAGTTGGAATAGATCATTGTATGCCCCTTTCAATGGAACTGTTCTATCCTATCTTATCCTACCATATCCTATGCTATCCTATCCTATCCTTCTGTTCTATTTCAACTCATCCCCTAATTCTCCTAGGAAACAATATCTTTCTGTCATCCTATTACTTAATTATATTGATTATATCAGTATCCAGTACAGAAATTACACTGTGCATGAGCAAGCAGCATATGTCCCTTTGCTAGCATTACAGCCATTAAACATATACTTTTCTGCTTTATAATCAGAAATCTAAGTAAGAAAATATTGTTATTTATTCATAACCTAAAATATCAAATACCTTCAACAACAATTAAGCATTTAATACAAGCATAGTTGTAAACCTCATCTAATTACCGTATTTATGCTCTTTTTATAAACATGTCAAACTAATACAAACCAGCCTCCTAGCTAAACACTGGCAGAACTATCCACATAGTTTAATAAAGGAAAAGTTAAAGCACAACCTGATAACAGGGAGGACAAAATATGGATGTCTTCTTCTATATAGCAGAGCACAACAAAAGCCCACGGCTTAATGTTGAAATCATGCCAATTCATGCTGGAAATAAGGTGTATACTTTTAACACTGGGAATAAATAGTGCTTCAGTTAACCTGCCTGAGGTCATGGCATATTCTTCTGGAAATATTAAACAGGACTGAATGCTTTTTCCCCTAAAAGATATGCTCTACTTCAAACAGGAATTAATTCAGGAGCATCCTGTGGCTTGTGTTATGCAGGGGTCAGACTAGATGATCACAATGGTCTCTTCTGGCCTTAACATCTATGAATCTAAATGGAACATAGCACCAGGAGAACTCAAATCCCCTCACAGATTTAATAAAAGCCAAGAGCACATGACTGACCCAGAGGCAATTTTGAGAGTTTCTAGCATGACCGACTGCTGATAATATAGGACTCTGCCAAGTGGCCAGATACTGACACTGAGAGAACACATTTCACAACCTGACACCTGGGATTTCAGGTAGTTGCGTGCATTACTTGCAGCAATGCTAATGACTAGAGAAGATGAGGATGGTTTAAGCTACTAGGAAAGTGGTTCTTTAAAAAACAAATAAAAGAAAATGCAGTTTGCTTAATTTAATTCCTCATAAATTAAATAATAAGATTAATTATTTCACTATTTATTTTGACTTATAAGTAAAGATCTAGTAGTTATGAAAACTATATATCAAATTTATTCAGATTATAGCACATTATTTTGAATCCTTAGCTGAAAAACTTATTAACTCTGAAGTTAAAACCAGAAACTATAAAGGAAGAAGATATAGCTATAACTGACATAATGTCTGAGCCTGGAATTTTCATTTCCATATCTCTGTACACAATGAATGAACCAATTTTATTGTTTCATATTCACTTTTGCTTGACCACCTCAGCTCTATTAATTTCTTGCACACTGGAATCACTTCACTAATTTGAATATATTGATCACATTTAAAATGAGATATTTCACAGAATCAGAGGATGAGACTGATCTCATCTAAATTTAAAAGTACACAGCATAGATGTCTGGTGTTTGGTTTAGTCATCCTGGGCTTCCTCAGCAATCCATAGAGAAGAAATGTCACTTTTGGAGTGCAATTTGCCTGATCTACTTTAGATGCATATTTGAGGATGAGTTTAATTTCTCAGTTAGTACTTCTCAGTCTGGAAAAGAGACAACAGAGAGAACTGATGTGAAATGCTAATTACGAATGGCCTGCAAAAAGGTGAGAAGGCATCAGTGTTTCTAAAAAAAAAATAAAATATAAAGGTAAAATAGAAGACATTAAGTGAAAATGGTTGCAGCTCCATAAAATCAACCACACTGAAAATGAATAAAAAGAAGTCATTCTTCAGATCTGTGGAACTCCATGCCAAAGGACTGTGTGCCTGCTTAAATTGTATATAGGTGTTAAGAGAAGATTATACAAGTAGATGAGAAAGAGGTAATTTGCAAATTGCTAAAATCTAAAACTTACATGCACTGCACAAATACCCTTTGATGTAACCAGAGACCAGGAGAGTAATCAGGAAGAGGGACAGATATTTTCTTACTGTTCCCTGAGGTAGGTGGACCCCATGTCAGCCTAAGTATGGTTGTTATGCTCACGCATTGACTATACTGGATGGCTTGGAATAGCAGCTTGAGATGAAAGTTAACATCTACACTGCAGATGACTGCATTTGATCAGATGAAATCCACAGAGTGTCTTTGACAACAAAATCAGATCAGATTTAAAATAGGTTGTATGTGGGAGAAAGAGAGGAAAACAGCCAATAAGGTGCTGGATTTAGCGTTTTTGTGGGCAATCCAGCTTCCCAACACTGTTCTGCTAGTACTTGGTTCCTGCAGTCCATTAATATCACAGGGTTACTGGCTGTTAAAATATTACTTGCTAGTTCTTGAATCCTGAAATCAGATGCAGTTTCCCCACACAGGTTACAAAGGATTGCTGTGGCTTAACCCCAGCAGGCAGCTAAGTCCCACACAGCCACTTGGTCACTCTCCCTCAGAGGGGTGAGGGAGACATTCAGAAGGCTAAAACCTGAGTTACAGAGCCCACCAGAGGGACATGATTCTCTGTTATTTACAAAAGGAGGTTCAGCTGATTAGACACTTCAGTTTTAATTTAAACTAGATTAATTCCACCCTTTGTTTCTGTGCTTCTCAGAAAATGTTAATCTGTGTTAACAGTAATAATATAGTTAATAATAATGTGTATCTGTATATATCCATGCATTCACAGAACAGAGAAACTAAGGTATGTTTGGCCTCTCTTCCCGACAAGATATGCCTCTTCCTCCACATCAGTATTGAATCTAAATAAACTGTATTTTGTTCATCTATGAATTTAGAAGTGCTTCTCAGCAGATTATTTCAATTACTATGACCCTTGATTACTTCAAGTGCCTAATATAGCACACATAAAAACCTCTCTGTTGTCTCCCCTTTCCTGTAACTCCTGCCAGCACTTGTAACACAATTTGGTATATGCATATCATGTTTTAATTAAGAAACTGCAAGGTGTGTATGTCTTTCCTTTGGTCTTAACTGAGTAATGAAAGTCCTGGCAAGAAGCAATACTGCCTTTAAGAGCAGAGTGGAAAAAAAAAAAAAAAATCCCTTGTTTTTTTTAGGGGAAACCAATGCAGTTTAAGGGTCTTCTGTATCTCATTATTGTTCATGCAGTTTGAGTATTAGCATGCAGAGAAGATATCTTACGGATCCACAAACAAACTACAATGCTGATTTTGCTGATGACATTACCTGGCTCAGTTCTGTGTATTGATGGCAAACAAACGACCCAACAAACAGCAAGCAAATCAAACCAGAACAGGTTGATGGGTTCATCAATAAAAAGAAGACAAAAATATGGTTATTAATGTCCCAAAAGCAGCATAACTTCAGAAAGAGAAATAATAAAATAAATAAATTAGTTTTCCTCTCAAGAGTGGAACCTTGCAATGAAAATGATACTGTGGTAAACATCCATCAATGACCAAAAGCTAACAGCATTTGTAACTTTGAAAAGATTTGTAAAATTACCATGATTAGCATTGTCCCAAAAAAAGATTTTTCAATGCTGCCATCTTTATGAAATTGTCATAAAGATTTTCAGTAGTAGATAAGAAGAACTATTCATTAATTCAAAAGCTTTGATTGCAGGAGTTCATAAAAACTTATTGGGAAGCTCATTCTTCTGTAATTTGAATGGTAAAATAGTTTGAGTTAGTAGGGACCTAAAGGATCATCTAGTTCCAACCCCATTGCCATGTGCAGGGACACCTTCCACTAGAAAAGGTTGCTCAAAACTCCATCCAACCTCACTTCCAGGGAAGCAGCACCCACAACTTCCTTGGGAAACTTGTTCTAGTGTGTCACCACCCTCACAATGAAGAAATCTTCCTTATATCTAAACTAAATCTACCCTCTTTCAGTTTAAAACCATTACCTCTTATCTTGTCACTACACTCCCTGATAAAGAGTCCCTCCCCATCTTTCCTGTAGGCTCCCTTTAAGTACTGGAAAGCTGCTGTAAGGTCTCCCTGTAGCCTCTTCTTCTTCAGGCTAAACAGCCCCAACTCTCAGTCTTTGTTCATAGAGGAGAGGCTCCAATGCCCTGATCATCTTCATCAGCCCCCTTTTGACTGACTTCAGCAAGTCCAGTCCATGCCTTTCTTACACTGGGGGCCATAAACCTGAACACAGTACTCCAGATGGTGTCTCACAAGAGCAGAGTAGAGAGGGAAAATCTCCTCCCTCAGCCTGCTAGCCACACTTCATTTGATGCAGCCCAGGCCGTGACTGGCTTTCTGGGTTGTGAGTGCACATTGCTGGCTCATATTCCATTTTTCATCTACTGGTACCCCCAAGTCCTTCTCCACAGGTCTGCTCTCAATCCACTTATCATCCAGCCTATATTTGTGCTTGGGATTGCCCTGGTCCATGTGCACTTGGCCTTGTAGAACTTCATGAGTTTCACACAGGTCCAGCAGTCAAGCTTGCCAAGGTCCCTCTGGATGTCATCCTTTCTCTCTAGTGTGTTGACCACACTACACAACTTGGTGTCATTGGCAAATTTGCTGAGGGTGCACTTGATCCCACTGCTCAAGTTGCTGACAAAGATGTTAAAAGCACCAATCCCATATCTGTTCCCTGAGGACTGTCACTTGTCACTGGTCTCCACTTAGACATTAAGTCATTGACTGCAGCTCTTTAAGTACAACTATCCAGCCAATTCCTTATATCCTGAGTGGTCTCTTCTTCAAATAGAAGTCTTTCCAACGTCATTTGAGACAGTGGCAAATACTTTGCTCAGTTCCAGGTAGACGATGTCAGTTGATTTTTCCTAATCCACCAATGCTGTAACCCCACTATGGAAGGCCACAAAAATTATCAGGCACAATTCGCCCTTAGTGAAGCTGTGTTGACTGTCATTAATCACCTCCTTATTCTCCATGTGCCCTAGCACAGTTTCCAGAAGAATCCAGTCCATGATCTTGCTGCGCACAGAGGTGAGACTGACTGGCATGTAAGTCCTCAGGTCTTCCTTTTTTCCCCTTTTTAAGTTTTAAGTAAAGAAATTGATGCCCTGAATCAACCATGAGAAAAGAATGGGAATCAACATATTGAGGATAACTTTTAAGAGTAATATCAATATGACCTTTATGTCAAGTGGTAACATCAACACCATTCAGAAGTAGATGAATTAGAGCTAAGAAAATGTTAGAGAGAACAATAGGGAAAGAAACTCAGTGCACCAACATGACCCTTAATATCTGAAAAATAAAGAAATAAATTGCAGAAAACGGGATCCAACCCATGAACAAGACGGTGAAGAAAAATTAAAAAAAAAAAAAAAAAGAGACAAGAACAATAGAAAAATTACTTCACTGAAGAAATTATAAAAGTTTTTAACTCCTCAAGGAGAGCTAAATAATCCCTTTAGAATTTATGATAATTTTCTCACTATTAAAGTTGACTGTGTCTGTAGTCCTTCCCAGTATGCTGATTAAGCTTAAGAAATAGTAATCAGCAAATTAGTTAAAGAAACCCCACTATAATGTAAGACACTTTTGAGGGAACACAAAGGATTCCTTCACAACAAATGTGTAAAGAGTAATGAAGAGAAGTTCTGAGTCAGCTTCTCATTGCCCATAGGCACTTTGATCCAGTGTTATTAATGTCACTAGAAGTCTGTCTGATAACATTTAAGAGAACAGGAAAGAGTCTTACCTGCAAAAACACATTGGAACTAGAATCCATGCTCTTTTAAAGGATTCTCTTTTTTGTTACAAAATGTAGCCATTCTTTTTATCCTACAGTTTTCTAATAAGTATACTCAAAACATTGCTCAAAGCTGATGTGTTACTATTTTGTATTTGTTTTTAATTTCAAGTAGTGTATTCAGTATTCTGTGTTTACTAGGCATCAATATTTGCATAGTCATAGATACATGCTAAGACCATGGCAAATCAAGCCTGGCTGATGTTATACGTCTATTCAAACATGACCTTCAACTGTTCTCTTTGATCAAAACTGTTTCTTCACTGTTCTTCAACTAATGGATTTTTAGCACCATATGTGTGTGGAGTGTGCATCAGCATCTTTTACATTAGCTGTCTCCAGAAGAGAGAAGGGAAAAATCTGACTAAAAATGCCTAAATGGATTCAGCTATACAAGCACAACTGATTAATTTGCACAGGAGAGTCTGAATGACAGAGCTAAGTTTAAATGTGGCAAACTGCCAACTTAATTGAAACTGATAAATACACATATGAATGACAACAGACATCCGGTTTACTATTTGTGGGTTTTGTTCCTGTAAATTGTGCTCAGTAAAAGCTGGGTAAATCTTTATGTTTGACTAGAATTAGTCTTTTTCTCAGATCTTATTTTTATTGAATTTCTTTACATTCGACACAAGCGGTTTGGGTATTCTTTAAGGGTCTTGCACCTGCTTTCTTCTAAGGCTTTGTGGAAAGACACTCTGAGTCTGAGGATGAAGGGAGTTCACTGTAAGATAACTGCATCTCCTTCGGTATCTTTTAATGTAGGAGTATGGATTTCCACAGAGAAATTCACATGAAGTCATGCCTACTTTTCACATGAATAGAAATATATCATATTTCTATATTAGTATGACATCATATAATATATATGATGTCATACTAAGTAGAGGTACATTTTTACTGCTTTGGTTTTCATTTAAGTAGCTAGAACCTTGTAAGGGAATTATCTTTATGTATTCCTTGTGGAACCACTACTCTTTATGGAGACTTTAACTGATTTCTATTTCCCGTGAGTCTCTCCATACTCTTCCTACCTGCTGCCCATCCATTAGACTACAGTTTAGTTTTAAACTTCAGTAAATATTTCACATGTAGCTTCAAGCATTCAAATATATTTCCACCAGTCTGTAGCAAAACTCTCTGCAGATACTACATGTATAATTATTGCTGGTAGTTGAAAGAAGCCTGTTTCAAATGTGATTTCACTGTTTTGGGGGCCTCTGTGAAATTCAGTCTTTAAATGTAACTACTGCTAAGCCCTTTTTTTTTTTTTTAATGTGTCTTTTTGCATGCAGTACCTTACATTAATTTCCTCTGGAGGTCAAAGTGCATGCCAAACCTTTCATTTAAAAGTATATGCCAAAAGGGATTTGCAGTCTTGCAAAACTCTCATGAAAATTTACAATAGAGACTAAAGGCCTTAGAATCAAAGCAACTAGAAATCAAGCTTAACAACGTACTGATACCAGGTAATGAAAAATATGATAAATCACAGAGTTTAAGGACAAAGGGGTTATTATGATAATCTGTTCTACTCTACATTGCACAGACTTTCACACAGCAATTCCTGATTTCTGGATGAGCTACAGATCTTCTTCTAAAATGACAAACAACTTCAGATTAAACTTTAGTGGCAGATACTCTGTCTGAACCCCTTGCAGTAGTTCTTGCAATTAATCATACTTATTGTTTCACAGATGTGGTTGATTTCTGGACTGAATTTACCTAGAGTTCTCTGTCAGCCTTTGGATGTCAGTATGCCTTTGCTGTATCAGATAGGTCTCTGCTATCGGAATTCTTTCCCCAGTACTACTGTCATCATTTCATGATCACTAAATCTCTTCTCTGATAGATTAAATGTTGAAAGATATCTAGTCCTTCAAAAATTGTTGATATTTTTTCCATCTCTATTCTGAAGTCCTTTAATAGGACTGTTGAAGCATTGTCTTAATCTGTTTATGTGGTCCAGTAGTCAGCATAGTAATTCTGTCTCTTACTTTCTCCTTCTATGCCAGCTGTTACCTCAGCCACAAGTGGGGAAAGTGATTACCAGAGAACACCGGATCATCCTTCCAGTATGACCTATATTCCTTGTTCCTAGGCATATGGTATTATATTTGGCTTTGAATGAGAAAAGCACATCAAGGGGATGTGCACACATCAGGAACAAATTTTTTACGATTTTTTCTCTTAACCAGTTTCACTCATCTGCAAATTTTATTACAGTTTTATGTTTGCTTCCCATAAAGTATTTCAATAGCACTGGGCCAAAGTGAGATTCTTCCAGATATCCTGATTGTCATCCAGACTTGATACTCACATTCTTCACCAACTGTTACATGAAAATTAAAGCCTAGGCCACTTACATTCTCCATGAGTTTCTGCATTCAGATATAAGTCAGTCCTGAAGGGTAGGGTACCAGACCAAACACTTCATGCAATTTATGTGGCCTACATTAATAAACCTTAGATGCAAAGACAAGAATTTATTGTTGAATACATATACAAACAATCTCATCAAATAATTATTAGTCCAGCTGTGATGACAGCAAACCTTGTAATTCAAATTATATGATTATCACATCTTTTTCTCAGCAACAATTTAGCTCAAACTGATATGAACAGACTTCCAGGTGTCTTCTCTTTTTCTGATACCATGCTCACCCTTTTACTTCCTCATTAGATCATAGGCTTGGTAAAAGGTTTTACTTAAGAACTGAGGTAGGGATGCATCATCTGTGTCACAAGTTCTTACCTCACTCATTGGAGTGTGATACTGATGTTTACTTCATCTTAGTTCTTGAGTTTGCTTTGGGTCATTTTTATATTTTTGCAACCATCACCTTAACTTGTTCTTTTTCCATTGATTATCCCTAAATCCAGTTTCCAGGTTGCATTCCTTTGATGATCAGTGAGTCATCAATCATTTGTGATTTGTGTTTGAGCTCTGTGGCTTTTATTATCATTTTATGCTTATAGTTTCAAGGCCTTATAATCTTGTGCCTGTTGTTTGTTGGGGGGTTTTTTTCAGTAAACTCCAAGCTGCTCTCAGTTAATACAACTAATGTTTTGTTAGCTCAGTATAGTAATACATACATCCTTAACCTAGGGCCGTTAATACCACATTTTCTAAAAAGAGCAATGTGCTGTGGCAACACTGTGCTTTGCTAACAACTATCAGTATCAACCAGTTACGGTAACAATACTGGTAACATTTTTAAAGATGCTTTATGATACTATCCATAGCTGGACTTGAGTCCTCTTTTTGTTTGGGGGTTTTTTTCTTTCTTTTTCCTAAATTATGTTCAATTATTCTTGTGCATACCTACTCAAATAATAAAAGTGAAAAGACAAATCAAAACAATCCTTTGCTGAGCAAGTTAACTCTTTATGAAGAAAGTAAGAAAAACATCTCTTCATAAATATACTCTGCATTTCACAGATAGGCACAACCTTGCTTTGGCACTGTTTAAAGTCAGTTGACTTAGATTCTGGTCTGATAGGAAAATCATGTAGCTTTGCTTGGTGTAGCACTATATGTACTTCTTTCTGCAGGTTTTATCAGTTTGAACACCTACCTATCTACCTTCTAAGGTAACTTCATAGTTTTGGGATCAGAGGTGGCTTGACCTGGCTTGGTATATGGGGAAGGAATAACAAATGCAGGTCTGTGTTTGTTACAAAAAAACCCCACTGAAGAGTATTTAGACACAATCATATTTAGAGCAGTGATTTTCACTGGGGAACATATGGTCTGAGAGACATATGGATGATTTTTAATAGCTCCATAAAACACCTAGAAGAAAAACAAATATTTTGTCAATACCCATAAAAACCTTTAGAAAGGAGATGGACCAGATGATCTCTAGAAGTCACTTCCAACCTTGACCATTCTGTGATTCTGAAGTTTTTCATATGGGATCCAGTGCTTTCTCTTGAGAGAGGAATCTCCAAAATGTCTTTGTTGGATTCTTGGGGATTCAGGGAGGAGGAAAGTTCTGGAAGTTAAAAAAACCCCACAACACAGTGTTTGAAAAGCATTTCTCTACAATAAATCACAAAATTTGAAGTAGCTACTGAGCTGAAATCTGTTGATTTGTTCTAGATTTAAATCTACACAACTCAAGGAATAATTTTGCTACAGGCAATTTGCTCAAAGAAGTTGTTTGTTAAAGAATTTTTTAATGAGGTAATTATAAAACAGTCAGACACATCAACTAGCTAGAATGAAGTAAATTTATTCCTACAGATTTGTAATTGCTCTAGCACCATTTCTTCCTGAAAATGACTGAAGAGACTTAAAAAACTGTTTAAGTTCCTGCTAATTAATAACGAGGTCAGATTGTATGGTGGGCCCTATGTCAGGCTGTTCAGAAAGTAAAAAAAAAAAAAAAAAGGTTGATATTCCAGCTGTTGCACTTGTTCTCATGCAGACTCAAAAATGCATATATGACAGTAACACTAAAAGCATAAGATTTACTTGTCTATTACAGGCTGGCTTTATCCTCTCATCACAGCATAATGCTTTCACAACTAGGACAGAAAGTTTTCCGGTGAGTGTTTCACTCCAGTGAGACCCAAAAGCACTCTTGGTATAGGTCCACACAGGGCAATGGGTCTAATTCTTTGTCAAAGCTCTATTCACCTTTTCTCCCCAAAAAGGTGAATGCAAAATGAAAATGACAAGAAATTTTGCCTTGTATATATATCTATGTGTCTAGTAGTAATTTCCAAAAAACTGATATTGCAGCATATATACGTGGTATATATACATTAAATTTAAATATTGAACAGAATTGAACAAAGAGCATGACATATTTCTGCTAAACATAATGAATTAAACATTTATGTCTAGAAAAGCATGGGATTTTGTATTTTTCTTAGCAAAGGAGATTATTGTTTTGGTAGCTACTTGTTGATGAAGACCAAAATTAAATTGTAGTCTCTGTAAGTTCGTAATAAATTAGTAAAAATTGTGAAGAATCCTTAAACGCTTTTGTGAAAGATGAAATTTACAGGAATTCACACACTGCATCCAAATTTGCCTGATGGTATTGATAGGGTGGTGATAGGGGTTTCCAGAGACCTTGATTCAGTCTCCAAGTCTGTCACAGCTTTGCTCTGTGACTTCAGTAAACGATGCAATACATTGATTTATCTGCTCTATAGATACTTAGCTGAGGAGAATTACAGCTTGGAAATGACTGTTTTTAAGTCCTGATTTAAAAGGGAACCTGAAGTCATTGCCTTACATGTAAATATGTACACCATAGACAGATGCAACTGTTCAAATGAGTCCTGCCACTTGTGTATTTGTGCCTTAGCTTCTGTAAATAAACTGAGGATAGTAACTTCTTCTTACTACTGTTTGCTTTTTAAGTCTGTATAGACCATACGTTCCCAAAATAAGGTCTTATTTTAAATACAAATGAGATTTCAACTTGGAAAAGTTCAACCACTATGTTGCTATGAATGTATTCACAATTTTAAGAAATAAATCACTAAATTAATTTTAATAAATTATTTTATTGACCCCAACAGGAGTTTATTTTTTGCTGATAACAACACTGTATTGCTTTAATAGCACATATATCTGCAAGTTGTCAGAGCATCTCAATGTCGAGATATGTCTGAATATATGAAACTTCATTCAGAAGTTTCCCATTTTGTCAACTTCATCAACTAAAAAGAAACCTACCTTAAAACAAAAAATAAAACCAAATTAATTATTTCATCATCCTCTAGAATGCAGGTACTGCACTTTTCTATAAGGTCCTGCTACTACTGTAAAGCAAGCATGTGTAAATTAATGCTAAGAAAGACAATATGCCTGAGTGATTTTGGTCTTTGCACATTTTTTTAAAAAAGTATGTCTCTTCTTGATGAATACTTTCAGGCAGCAGAAAGGTGAGGACATCATAGAATGTTTTAGCTCTCCTGTAACCAAAGAAGTGAATTTAGACTTGTAGATTTCTATGGATTTTGGTATGCAGAGGATTGAATTTCTTAATAGTTTTTGTTTTGTAAAATCTGATATTGCTTAGTCACTAACATTTGAAAAATAATATTAGTGGATAGAAAAGTATTAAAGAACACTAGATGTAAATCCCACTAGGCTTAATTGATCTCAGTTATCTAACCCAATGAGAACGTTTTTTTTTTTCCAAAATGCAGATGGGTGTGTAAGTCATGTACAAGTCAAGAGCAGGTAAAAACTAAAATTTCACCCTGTACAACAACACAACTGAAAATGAGCTACCAGGCTACCATGTGGTGCTGGAAAATCATATGGCTTGCTGTGAACAAGGACTTGACACTGCAAAGTTAAAATCTCTAAGTCACTATTACATGAGGGGGCCTAAGTGTAGCTGACTGGCTTGTGTTGAACAGGCTGTCTCAGCACTAAAGAAAAATTGCAGAAGGGTGTCCTCCCACCATAAAGTATGAGTAACCAACCTGATGCTTTGCAATGACTGCATGAGGGAAGTCATATGCCACACTGAGTTTTTATTTTGCTCTGAGGGATGTTTTCATATACTAACAAGTTTTCTGATATTATCTTCTTTGTAGCAAACATCTCTGTAATAGCACCCAGTGAAAGACCTGAAATGTCAGGTGGAAACTGAGAATGAAGTAGGAGTGATAAAATACCAGTCAGTTACAGTTAGGCAAAATATTTCTTCTAACATTTCAGGAATACTTAAAAAAACCCCAAAAAACAAAACAAAACAAACAAACAAACAAAAACAAAAACAAAAAATAACCCACAAAAAACAAGACAGCAATATTATATTAAATT
>JAAGNO010024842.1:2975-15711 GCA_033439905.1 Ceryle rudis
AGGAATTTCAAAAAGTGTATTTTGTGTAAATGTAGTGATTTAAAAAAAAATGTTAAATATTTAGGAAGGTTGTGGAGAGTGGATTTGGGGGTCTTTTTTGTTTGGTTTGTTTTTTATCATATTTCAAATATTTTGAATGTGGCTTTTATTGTATTTCTACATTATATTCTGTTTTCTGTTATATTACCAAAACTATATCTACTTTTACTGGTTTGTACTATATGCCTGTACAATGTGCAACTTTTGCTTCACCTCATGAAGGCTTACAGGGTTTTTTTCCCTATTCTTAAATGGTGTTGAATGTTGCAGAGAGGCTGATGATGCTTTTTTCAGTGTTGCCTAAATTATAGTGTACTTCTAGCTCAACTGTCATGAAGGTGATTTTTCTCTTTTAAACACTTCATGTTTCCTAAAATGTTATTCGGATTACCTTGACAGTTGCTGCATTTTGATATGGGGTTTATGGCTGAAGACTGTTATTAACTGACTAAGGAGTTATTAAGGTATGTAATGGTTGGCTTCTCCGACCTCCTCAGGAGCAAAGTACAAGAATACCTTTCTTTCTTTAAGATTTGCATACTCTACTTCAAAACTAACACCTGTGACCGGAATTGTAGCACCATTCAGACTCTGAATAGTCTTCACCACAGTGGGCTAGCTGAACTGGTACTTATACTGCTGCTGGTTAGAAGAAGCAATTGCACAGACACACACATATCCTGCTGACTGACTAGGAGTTATCAGAAAAGAGATTTCTCTGAAGTAATGCTAGCGCAACCCGAATGCATCAAAGTAACATGCTGTGAATTTCACCTCTTTTCAAGGCAAGGGAAGGTTAAAAAGTAACTTGATAAGGTGGCTGCTGTGGCCTTTTTATTATTCTTTGGGGTAGATTTAACTTTTTAAAAAAGCAATTTCAGAAGTTAGTTAACTATTTTCCAAAAGAGACTTCCTGAACAACATAATATGGGGAGAAGGATGGTGAAGAGAGAAGGTCGTTAGGAGATAAATGAATGATTAACATTGTTGTCTGGGAGAGCTACCTTAGTAAAAACTGGAAACTACCTTAGGAAAACTGGAGGGATCTCTGGAGAGCAATGTGGGAGGCTAGTTAGGTACATAAAATTAGATCTGGGCAGTAACATCCAGAGCATCCCGAAAAGTTTGAACACTGATCATTCAGTTGAATTGTTTTTGTTTAACAATACATAGTGAAAGACCTTACCCTGTGGCTTTGTAATGTACATTCTATATACTCGTAATTTTCACACAGAATCACACTGACCCTGGAATTGCTGAGAGAGACACTGATTGTCTAGGATGAAACAGCAGTAAGTCAAAATGTAGTCAAAAGCTCAGCCATTCATGATCCAAGAGGAAATTTAGAAGTCAACTCACTAAATATTATCAATCTAAAGGAAGTTTATGTCTGATCCAGAACAGGATGCCTCTGGGTTTGTCTAGTCATAACAGTTTTTACTTTCCTTAGAAACTCTGCCATACCAATGCCTTTGCTGATCTTCATTTGAGGTGACAAGCATCAGTGTTACTTAAGGTCACTGTAGTTTAGATTTTGCGGATCTTTGAAAATCTGAGTCTCAACTCAGGCAACAATGTTTGACGTATGTTCATCCCTAATGAAATCAGAACTGAGTTGAACTGATATGGACTGACTCTAAATGAATCAGAAGCATAAATGTTTGGAGCAAGACATAATTATTGTCAAAAATGGATGGGAAATCTCACTTGTAATCCTAATTGTATGCATTTTTATAGAGCTGAAACAGTGAAACAGCAAATACATTCATGTAGATTTTTGAGCTAATTAATGGGTTATTGGTTGTTGTATTATATAGATAGTGCATCAAATTACTAGGCCCACCATTTCACAACTGTAAATTGTTTAAATTACTCCTTGTTTTTCAAAGATAAAGGATACATCATATTGGCATCAATTCCAAAGAATCTGTTTATGAACACTAACAAGTATCTCATCTACTTTAAAAGTGAGACTGTCACTAAAGAGATAAAATACTGATGTGTTTTCATTCTCCAGCGACTAATTTAAATATCTAATGCCTAAACACAGACAGTAAAAGAAAGAAAGGAAATCTTATTTGTAACATGGGAGATGAAAGAGTAAATCTATGCTTTCTGAATGAAAGAAAAAAGGCTTTTAGCTGGAAGATATAAGAAATCTTTTGTATTTTTGTACTTTTATACTTAGCTTTTATGTAGTAGATTTCATATTGAATATGCTCTTTTTTTACACAGATGGAAGATTAACAAAATTGATATTTGCAAAAACATATAGGAAATAATATTTTTTAAAAGATTAATTATCAGTATTCATATTATGCAAATAAATAAAATTGGCTTATTTTCTTTCTCACAAGATAATACCCCTGAAAATCAGAGTAATTTTCTCAAGTACAAAATCTAAACAAAGATGAGTGCAAAAGTTTATATAAGCAGCTCCAAAGGTACTGTCTTTTCTCTTTTGAATATTGATAGATTTTGACAGATATAAGCTTTGTTGTATAGGGTAGGTTCATAGAGATGTAAGTTCTTCTGCATTGAACTCCCTTTAAATTGCAGATGAATTCATGATGTTAGTAATAACTGGACACTGAACTATCACGTAACCAGGGTTTCTAGTGAGAAGTGTCAGGAAAGCTATCTTCATGGCTATTATATTTGTCCAGCTTTTAATTTGTTAATACTTTTAAGTGGCTGTGATTTTGAATTTTGTTATGGAGTTTGCTTGGAAAGTGTCCTTCTCACCCTTTCCTTGTTCTCTGTCTCATTAAGTTGTATATTAATATTACATCCCTGGAAACTGTAAATTATTGGAGACCTGGTGACTCCATTTACTTTCTAGGGAGTGGCCTGCACCCATGAGTACTTGTCTAGGAGCCTGAACTCTTGCAGTGTTGATCTGCGGTATGCCTTACATTGCAATGGATTTCTGTAATCTTCATAACACTGGAAGGATGTATGTACATTTCTTTATCACATTAATAGTTTTATTCTCATTACTAGAATAAGTATTACAACAGGAAAAATCATATCCAGATCTTGGCCAGTCAGTAAAGAGGTGCTCAGCATAAAATTTAAACATGAAAGATGACTCACAGGAGACAGTTTCAGGAACATCTAAGTCCTTGGAGGCCCTGCTTAGCCTGGAGGAAGGAGCAGAAACCTTTCCAAAGATATGCACTATGGAGAAATAGACAGTTGTTCTACTGAGTTTATTGTCAGCTTAATTGAATAGCATACTTGATTGTGTGGCTTTATAGGTTGGGTTTCTTTTCCCCTCCAGCCTGTTTAACACTTATGTAAACAGATGATGCAAAACTTGAATCATCACCTGTTTTAAGCTGAAGTGTTTCTATTAACTAATCAAGACCAATTTTTATTTTAAAAATGTTTTATTTTTGGGATAGTGTTTGATCTCCTGAAGTTAACTCTTGGTGGGAGGGGGTAGAGTAGATTATGTTCAGATGTCTTTTCCAGTCTCAGCTATACTGTGATACTGAAATATTTGCATTTGCCATAAGGAATTTGAAAAGAAGAGGTTTTTTCAATTTTTGATTTGGACCATCTCTTTCTGAATAGTTCCATTTATTTACTTTGTACTTCATGTTCATTAAAAAACTGTTCAGGAAAAAAGGCAAGGTGTTAGGATGCTTTTCAAGGGTTCTGATAACTAGAACAAACTGGATTCAAACAGTTTCACAATACCAGAAATAACTTTCCTATTTAAAAAATGAACTTAAAAAAAAAAAACAAAAAAACAAAAAAACCCAAACTCTTAAATATGCTTTATTTTCCATACAGAAGTACATTTAATTGGTTGATATCTTTATTATTTTTGACAAAATTAAAGACAATGCATAACATGAAATACTTTACATGCAAGGCTGGTTTTTATCATTCAACTTTAGAGGCTTTTTGTAATTCAGGTTTCTCACATAGAAGTCAGAACTTAATTAAAAGGGGGGGAAAGAAAAAAAAAAAAAAAAAAAAAGAGCAATTTCTAAAGTCCTGTTTCTTTCTACTGAAAGGGCTCAGGTTCCTGGACTGAGGACCATGGTAGTTAAAACAGGTTTGAGAGAACTGTAGCTCATTTGTTTGTTTGGGAAGTTTTGTTTGTTTACAATGTAAAGAAAAATTGTACTAACACAAGTAAAAGCATTCGCTGTTATGAATGATGTAGAGCACTGAAGCATGTTAGCTTTCTGGAGAGCAACTAAGGAAGAGTGTAGTGCAGGTTTTCACTTTTTGTAAATGTGGCAAATTATGTGACAACTCTATTGATCTCCTTTTTAATAGTGTTCAACTATATTGCCCTGTTTCCAGTAGATTGTGCTTGAATCTAAAATATTTTAAAGGATGCCATTCTGTAGGCAGAACTACTTTTTATAGCTGAAGTGGATTCTACTGTAGAAGTTCAAAGATAGGATACGAAGACCAGTTTTTTAATCATGTGTCAATCCAGTTTACATATATATGTTGTATAGGTGTTTGCTTGCCAGTATTATTTCTCCTTTCTTCTGCGAATTAGTACTCCGATCCAGAATATCAGCTGCTCTCGCTTTCACAAGTGAGTCATTTATTTGTTTCTCAAAGATACTATTTGCAGCTTTTGGCTTCCTACAGTGAGTCACTTCTTTATGCTTTTCAGAGACTCAGTTTTCAACTTTCAGTTCTTTCAACAAAATTCTCTGCTGTATTTCAAAAGACTATTCAACAGAGCTCATACTTTCTTAAAATACTGTATTACTTTTGGGACCAGAGTATATTAATAATTTTGTGTTATCAGATGTACTGAGAGGATCTTTTTCTACTATTTAATTGCAATGGGTAACTCTTTCCATCAAAGAAAATAAAAAAAAAAAAAAAAGGGAAGAGGTATTGTTTTACTAAAGACTGACAATTACATGCTCTTAAATAATGTCTTCGACCTTTAAAATCAAACCAATATGAAATATTCTAACATATTATACTTGTATGGCTAAATTTGTTACTTGCTTGATTGAAGATGTTAACTTCTCAGAGATTAAAGTACACATTCTGAGCTGCAACCAGTTCTCTTTCAGGCTTTACAAATGCCCAAGCATAGAATCTCATATGCCAAGGACTCTCACATTTTAAGTAAAGTCAAGGAAGAATGCATCTTACCAGTCCTTTGAAGCTGAAACTTGATCAGTGAATGTTTACTGTAGCTTCAATATTGAAAAGAATTAATAGTTTTGCCTTAAAGACAGAAAAAACAGATCTAGACTGTAATTCCAACCTGTACTAATTTCTTTCTGATGACTCTACCATATGGATTTTAAAACTCAAAATGCGGACCAAGTACAGCAGTATATAAAGTGCTGGATTATGAAACTTCTTATGACAGGATAGTTACATTTTGGTAACATGAAAGTATCATGGTGCTCTGTATTTTTAATGTAACATAACATTGACAGCTGGTGGTTAGCAGAGAAAAACCTTTATCCTGGTGTTTCAGGTGTACGAAGTTAATACACCATAATTCTAAGTGGGGTAGGTCAGATGTGATGAGACGTAGTACAGAAAGAGAGAATCCTTTAAACAGAAGCTCTATAACAAGCAATAGGTTGCAGAAATGAAGCTGTTTTCTACAGAATAAATGTATCCCAAAGAGCACTTTTCTCTCTTCATGGAACTGTTACTAAAAAAATACATACAAATGATTTTTTTTACCTAAAACACAAACATCTTCAGTTTCTTCAGAAAGCATTTTGAGAGCTGTGATAGTTTTTCGTGTACTAAAAACTAGTCTGCAGCAGTACAATTGTCCTTTAAGATTTTGCCTGTGGAGTTTTTTGTCTTTCACTTTTTTACCTAAGAACATGGTTTTGATTTTTTTCTATTTAACATAAACCCTAAAAATTGGAGATATACTTATTTTCATGTGCACAGCCTGTGGGTTGTCTGGAGAAGTAAGCAAACACATCGGCTAATTCAATAGACTGTAGTTAATACAAGATGAAATTTACTCCTGAATTCATTTTTCCCCAGTAGTTTGAGATATTTTAGCACCATATTTTCTGCCTTGCTCCCAGAACCAGGGTACCACGCCCAAACTCTGAATCAGTTTCCTTTATTGGCAGGTATATTTGAACATGAAAGAAAACATATCATTGATATGATGGTATTGTATGAAAATACAGTATGTAAGTGTTTATAAAAGATAGAAAGAACATCCTGTTAATAATTATGATAAAATTAGGGCATGTTGTTAAATTAATATAAGACCAAGGAAGATTTTCAGTGTATGATTTGCATAATGTTCTTACAAACCACACTGAAGTATTTTCATCTTTTATTAACCTACCTGGTTAAGATCAGAAAACTGCTTTCTAACACTCACTCTAACAGTTGAAATGGTCTTCTTAGAAAATATTCAAGCTTTCAAACAAAAAAATGTTCTTGTATTTGGGGTAAATAAAATAGAACAGGAGATAATACAGACTAAGTGACAATATTCTTTTAAAAATATATCTTTCTGTATTATGCAGATGTTTAAAAATAAATAATAATAGCCAAGTGATTAATTCCTGTATATAGTCATTAAGCATTAAGAGCAAGAATGGGTTACGGAGTCTGTTCTGATTTGAGTGAGAACTGCCCTGACCCTAAACTGTGAGAGTCAAAAGGTTTCTTAGATCTTTCAGCATTCCAGTCACCCCCATGTTCAGATGCAAGTCTGGAGAACGGTTACCCCTGTTAGCTAGTGAAGACAGAGATAAAAAGAATTGTGCTATTCCACATCTCTGTATGTTTCAGACTACTTCTAATACTATAGCTTATGTACCCAAGCAAGTCACTATCACCTGGATAGGGAAAATAGTAACCACTGCCTTAATAGTAGATCTACAAAGCATTCCAACAGACCTCTGATAATTGTTTTCTCTTTGTTTTCAGTCCTAGCCCTGACAACAAATATGATCTTGAGCAAATCATCTTATTTTCTCTTTAAGTCTTCTTACCTCTTAACTGCCCTGTGATACAGTTTCACTGTTAGATCCATTAAACCGATGACCCATCATTGCAGTTCATTTGTGGATTTAGTGTGTTTAGTGTTCAATACCCATTTTGCTGAAGTCTGTTACATTAATAACATAGAAGTAATTTGAAAACATAATGCTGGTGATCTATAGCACTAGCTGTCTTTAGAGTAATGGTATACATACCGTACTGGTAGCCTATTGTTAATCCTTTTCCACTAAAAAAAAAAAAAGAAAACCATTGTCAAACAAAGATTCTGTTTCCCCTGGCACTGAGGGGCTTGCCTCATCTTCAGGATACCTTGCAGGTTTGGGGGGTGGTGGTGTGGTTTGATTTTGGGTTTGTTTTTTTTTCTGTTCATGTTTTTTACAGCAGGCAACTGCTCTAGCCCATGACCAGTATACTTTACTTAATTACAGTAGTTGCTAAGAGAGATAAAAACTATACTGATTTAGCAATCTCATTTGATGATCTACTGACAGAGTGTTAGGGGCATCTACACTAGTAGATAAGGGAAGAGCTATGAATATCATCTATTTGCACTTCTACAAGGCCTTTCACAGTCCCCCACAACTTCCTTCTCAGCAAGTTGGAGAGATATGGATTTGATGGGTGGACTGTTAGGGGGCAGGGAAATGGCTGGATGGCTGCATCCAGAGAGTAGTACTCAATGGCTTGAAGTCTGGATGGATTTCAGTGACAAGTGGTGTCCCTCAGGGGTCCATACTGGGACGAGTCCTGTTTAATATGTTCATCAGTGATATAGACAGTGGGATCAAGTGCACCATCAGCAAATCTGCAGATGACACCGAGCTGAGTGGTGCATTTGGTACACCAGAGGGATGGGATATCATCCAGAGGGACCTAGACAATCTGGAGAAGTGGGCCCAGGTGAACGTCATAGGTTCAACAAGACCAAGTGCAGGGTCCTGCACCTGGGCCAGAACAATCCTCATTACCAATACAGGTTGGGGGATGAGGTGATAGAAAGCAGCCCTGTGGAAAAGGACTTGGGGGTTCTGGTGGATGAGAAACTGAACATGAACCAACAAAGTGCACTTGCAGCTCAAAAGGTCAATCGCATCCTGGGCTGCATCAAAAGAAGTGTGGCCAGCAGATCAAGGGAAGTGATTCTGCCCTCAATACAAGGACACAGACTTGATGGAGAGGGTTCAGAGCAGGGCCACAAAATGATCAGAAGGCTGGAACACCTCTCCTACAAGGACAAGCTGAGAGAGTTGGGGTTGTTCATCCCGGAGAAGGCTCTGGGGAGACCTTATAGCAGTGTTCCAGTACCTGAATGGGGCCTGCAAGAAAGGTGGAGAGGGACTGTTTCCAAGGGCATATAGCAATAGAATGAGGGGCAATGGTTTTAAACTAGAGAGGAGTAGATTTAGATTGGACATTTAGGAAGAAGTTCTTTACTAATCAGGTAGTGGATCAGTGGAACAGGTTGCCTGTGGAGGTCCCATCCGTGGAGACATTTAAGGTCAGGCTTGATGAGGCTCTGAGCAACCTGATCTAGATGAGGATGTCCCTGCTTATTGCAGGGGAGTTGGACCAAATGACCTTTATAAGTACCTTCCAAACCAAGACATTTTATGATTCCATGATTCTATAAAGCTTTTATGAGTATGAATTAAGTTTGGCAGATTTGTCATTAATTTTTGAAAACTACTTTGAGCTTCTGACAGTATAAGGAAAATAAAGTTTTCCTTTGGTGTTTGCTACAGAGTTCAAATGTCCACAAACTGACTAATGCATTCTCATCCTCAGAGCAATATCAACTAATCTATATATTTATTTTGTTTTCAAAATGAAAAATTTGTATATCATTTGAATTCTAGGTACAATTTCAAAGTATTCTGTAGTCATAAATTTTAAAAGTCTGGTTTAAAAACTATTAGTCACATGAGTAAAGAGATGGATTTGTTATTTTCTTTAAACCTTTTCAAGTTTCATAAAGGTTTCCACTAAGTCAAAACAGTACAAGGGATTGCCATTTATCTTGACATCTTACTTTTAAAAAGGAAATGTACAGTATCAGCCAAGGATGTTGCAAGTCCTTGAAGGCAATATGAATTTCTAATGACTTATATAGACCTGGGTAGTTTATCTTATGTGGTGCATCAGAGCATTTTATGAACCTTTGAAAATGGAGGAAAAAACATATCTTTGGACATGAAAGAAAGAAGCAGTAGATGAATGTGTATGTGTATACATGCTGGTTTAAAAAAACCCAGGAGAATGAAATAAAAAGTGCATACAAAGATGGCAGCTTTTTCTCCACATACTAAAAACTTTTGTTGATAACAGTTGTGACATGGAAAATCCAGAGGAAAAAGAAAGACAAAAAAAAAAAAAAAAAAAAAAGTTATATTAGAAGGAGTTTCAGCCCTTACTCTCTTTTTTTTTCTTTTGTTTCTCCCATCCCCAATTCCCTGTTCTCTTTTTCTCCACACCTCCAGTTTGAAAGTGTTTGAAAATTTGCATTGGAATCCCTAGCTAATATTCAGAGTTAAGAACTCTTTTAGATAGAATACATTCTGTAGAACTTTATAAACTATCAGCCATCCTAATGTCTCACTTTTTGTTTTAAGAAATACTGAAGTTATTCAGTTAACAGCTTTAGATTGGAGCACTGGGCAATCATTAGTGGGATGAAATTGCACATGAACTGGAGTTGGATTCTGCAAATGCCAGGCACAGGTATAAACCAGGAGAGGAGTGGCTGGAGAGCAGCCCTACAGAAAAGGATCTGGGGGTTCTGGTGAAGACCAGCCACAATATAAATCAGCAGTGTGCCCTGGCAGCCAAGAGGGCAAACCACATCCTGGGGTGCATCAGATACAGTATAGCCAAATGGTCAACAGAGGTGATTGTCCTGGTATATTCAGTGTTGGTGCAGCATCACCTACAGTACTGTGTGCAGTTCTGAGCCTCACAATTTAAGGGTGTGAAGGTCCTTGAATGTGTCTGGTGGAGTACAGCAAAGCTGGTGAAAGGGCTGGAAGGAATGTCCTATGAGGAGCAGCTAAGGACTTTGTGTTGTTTGGTTTGGCGAGAAGGATGCTGAAGGGCAATCTGATTGCTCACTACAGCTTCCCGAGGAGGGGAAGTGGGAAGCGAGGTGTTGCTGATCTCTTCTCCCTGGTATCCAGTGATAGGATGTGAGGGAATGGTTCAAAACTGTGCCAGGGGAGGGTTTAGACTGGACATCAGGAAGCATTCTACTGAGAGGGTAGAATTAGAATTAGAACAGGCTTCCTAGAGAGGTGGTTGATGTCCCAAGGCTGTCAGTATTTAAGTTGCTTTAACTTTTGGCTAGCTGTGACGTGGTGAGACAGTTGGACTAGATGATTGTTGTAGGTCCTTTCCAACTGAAACAGTCCTATTCTATTCTATTCTATTCTATTCCATTCTATTCTATATTGCACTTAGAATGCATCCTAATTGAGGTCAATAGGAAAGGAACGGATAGACTGTAGGCTATGAACTCACAAATGTGTGAGTTAAAGACAACAGATAAAATGATTATAAAGGATGCAACCTCTAAGAAATCAAATATGCCCACATTAAATGTCAAAGAGAATGAATTCCACTATTAAAGAAAAAAAAAAAGAAGAAAAAATAAAAAGAAACTTGTTTTAAACAAAAAAAAAGCCCAAATATTTTATCATTGTAATTTACTGAATTATTGAAGTGTTATGTGGAATGCAAGTATGTCTTTAATTTCATATGATCTTCACAGATCACTCTGTAGCCCATGTGACGTCAGTGCCTTCTGTCCGTGAGATATTACATGGTAGGTAATCTAACAGAAACTCATTTATTCATGTGTCATATCAATAACCTCTCTTCTAAATGGCTACAGAGGAAATGTCAAGTAGAGCAAAGCTTGATATTTGTCTATATTTGGTCTTTAGGCCATAGATGTTACAGTTTTCTGACTTTAATGCTGGCAGATACCACATAAAAGCTGCTATTTCATTCACTGGCTTGCTAGTTTCCTCCCAGCTCATGCCCAAAGCCTTTACATAAGTATTTAAAAGTGTCCAACCTGAATTTCTGTGGATCCATCTCATGGACCAACTCCCAACAGGATAAAAAAGGAGAAGGCTGGATAGATTGTAAGTATGCCTTTTGACATCCCATGACACATCTTTTTTATGAGCTGCTTTCATCATTCAAAGACACTTTCTTCTGGAACAAAGTTCACCCCTATTAAGCAACTCAAGCTGTGTTAAGCCCTTCTAAATTTGGCTAGAAACTAGCTTCTGAATTTAATTTAGTTTGTGTATGTTACTGCTGTCGCCCATAGGTTCAAAAGCTACTGACCTTCAAAAAGCCACAATCAGATCTTATTAATCCAAAGCAGTAGATTCACTTCTTTAATATGTATTCTTCCAGTTCCTAGAATACTGAACAGGACTAAATACTGTAGTATCAAGAAATGTTTGACATCCAGAAACAGTTTTTCACCTTTGCAAATCTTGGTTTTAAAATAAAAGCTAAAACTTTATTAACATTATTGTTTACTTAGGTCACGGATGGGCTTTTAGTGGGCTTTTAGTCTAACAATCAGATGTGAAAAGCTTTATTTGCCTATTGATTTCAATAAATCCAGATTATCTTGTAACTTACTATATATGCTAGTGCTAAAACTTTCAGAAATATATGAATGTAAAAAGCCTAGAAAAAATCAATTTTCCAGAGCAGTTGCTTGGAATCTCTAAGCTTTTTTGATATAAAATAGATACTACCTCATTTCTTTCCAGGTTCTTCCCTAAGAATTAGGTCTCATTATCTCCAGTGTTCTCACTTATTTGACTTCCAGAAGCGCAGGGTGTTAAACTGATTTCCCAATTGACTGAATCAAAAAAGAGTTTCATGTTAAATTACATTGTAATAGAATCCAGAGGTCCCAGATTCAAGCCTTTATTTCTGGGAGGTATGAGTAGTTCTATAACAGAATAATGGTAATAATAATAACTAGAACTGGAAGGGAGAATGGATAGTTTCTCAGTTGTGAAGCAGAATTATATCTCCATAGTCCATTTGGAACATATTTATGAACAGGTTTACCTTCCATTTTTTGAGCACTTACGATGAAAGGTTCTCTATAACCTCTGAGTTGCTCTGTTTCAGTATGTAATTCCCTATCAGTTTATCAAACTGATTTCTTTTTTTTTTTTTTTTTTTTAATTAGGAATTAAGCCAACCATATGTTCCCTTTTTCCCCAGTAGGGAATATCCAAGTCTTTCAATGTGCCATATTTTCTAGATGTCTTTTACCTCATCTAGCTCTTCTTTGGACTCTCCCCAGCTTTTCCAGATTTTATTTTAGGAAACTGATGCCAGAAATAGCTGTGATTCTGGACCAGTTGCCACTAGTGTCAGATGGCAACCCCTAGTGCCAAGGAGGCTAGTAGTTCTGCATATGTTCGTATTAACCAATTACTTGTAGATTCATTAATTTCTTGACAGCCAGTTTTAGTGGAATGCAGTAGTGGTGTTAACCTCAAATTTGTTTACCATCCTCCACTTCCATCATACTGCTTTCTAATCAGACTACTCTTTTACCAAGGAATGTGTTTTCCCTTCCTGAACTTATAGGTTTTGAACCTTTTTTTTAATTTATTTTATTTTCAGTTTTGTCTTGGCAGAGGGTCAGTGGAGTTATCACTTCATATAT
>JAAGNO010024843.1:0-33396 GCA_033439905.1 Ceryle rudis
GAAAGACATGGATCTGCTCAAGTCAGTCTAGAGGAGGGCCACAGAGATGATCGGGAGACTGCAGCACCTTTCCTTTTGGGACAGGCGGGGGGAGTGGGGGGTCAGTGGCCGCGCCGGGACCGCGCTCCCGCAGGTGGGTGCTGCCGCGGCGGGTCCCACGCGTGGCCGGGGTTGCTGCCGCCCAGGCCTTTTGTAGAGGGGGTCAGGTGTCGGGACGGGTGGGTGGCCATGAGTCGTGCACCCTGTCGGAACTGCCGGCTCTCACCTTACTCACCTCCACGGGGCATTTCGGGCACCGTCCCGCTCTCCCTCCCCAGCCCCGCTACAGGAGGCACTGTTACATATAGCTGATATTCTTTGTATTAAATGGCAATAGAAGACGGCAGGAGTGGGACGCTCCAATCTAGTTATTTATTAGAAATAAAGTTAGAAATCTATTAGAAATAACTACCTCGACTGAAGCCGCGTTGGGGTGATGCAGTCGCTGCAGCCAGGGGCGCTGGGGGAGCAGCAACTCCGGGACTGACTCCACACCTTTGCGCTTCCGTCACTGCAGCCGAGGGGGGAAGGAGGGGCGGGTCTGGGGGAGCAACATCTGACTCTGAGCCTTTGCACTTTGTGTTTCAGGGCTTCCCGAGGAGCGCTGGGCACCCACTGGCACTGGCCATGCCACCTCCTGTAAACGTGGGGCGAGCCCCTGGCCCGCCGGATGGTGGATGGGGCTGGGTGGTGGTCTTTGGCGCGTTCATTTCTGTTGGCTTCGCGTATGCCTTCCCCAAAGGCTTAGCCATCTTCTTCAAAGAAATCCAGGATTTCTTTGACACGTCCTATAGCGAGATTGCGTGGGTCTCCTCCATCATGTTGGCCACGACGTACGGTGCCGGTGAGTAAACCTGAACCAGCCCCTGTGGTGCAATGTTTTGTACAAGCAGGACTAAGCCAGAGATCTCTGCTCCAGGCTAGCAGCCATCTGCATGGGCTCTGCCAGCAAGTTTATTTTCTGATTGTGTTTCCAGTGTTGTTTAGGAAACAAGTCATATGTGAAGCCTAAAGGGGCCAAGAGACAGTTTTTCAGAGGTAAATTGTTGATATTTGGGTTTGGGTTTTTGAATCAGACCTGGTGCCTTCTAAATTTGTCACTGGGTTCAGTGGGCGAAGGTGTTTTTTGATGCCTTTGGGTGCCTTTTGGGCCTGTGAGGGACTCCAAATGCCTTTGAAAATATGGTCTTTGACCAGTTTGGTGCTGACATCCCCTTTATTTCTAGCTAGGTTTGCAGCACCTTTGCTGCTTTTCAAAATAGGGCTCATTTCACTAATACGGGTGCAAAAGCCTTTATAAAGTGGTGTCATAATCTGCACACTAGAGGCTGAGCTGCAGGATGTATCCCATTGCTGCATCCCCTTCCCTGGCCACACTGCCAGCTGTGGGCTGTGTTGGGGGCTTTCTCTGACACCATGAACAAAGTGTGGCCTTGGCCCTGTCACACAGCACCCTATTCCCCCAAAGGCAGGCAGCACCAGCCCTGGTCCTTGTATCCAAGTGGCGTGGGGACAAGTGACCTGTTTTGAAGAGACACTGGCATCCTTTTCTATGGCTTTGACACAAGTCAGTAACTTGGCACCAGAGAGGCTGTGAGGTACCAGAATGGCCTGGACCTAGCATGTTGCTGAGGGCAGCAGTGGTCTCCTACCCTGAAATCGTAAGATTAACTATGAAAGCTTTCTGTGGGCACCAGTGAAAAAGCCCTGAGAATAGGCTGGTGTGAAACAGCTGGGTCTGGGTTTCAGCCAAAGGTGAGCGTGGAGTAGAGCAATAAATGAAATAGCTGCTTGTTTATTGTGGCAGCTTATAATTACAGCAATGGAATCGCCACAGTCGATCATTCTTGTCAGTCAGAAAGCAGTGCATATAACTTTGCTCCTCTTTTATGATTTTGTTACCACTTTCATGACTCAATGAAAAACTTGTGCTGCCTTTGATTAAATCTGCAATGGGAGGTAGACAGGAGCCACGCTCTGTAATTGCAGGAAACATCAATATTTATCCTGGCTGTTAAAGCACTTCTGAAAATATTCATTGTTATTACAAAGAGATTTAATTTTTTTTCCTAATAATGCACTGTAGTGCTTTTTGGAGACTGCAGTTGGTAATAGAAGTGAAGATGCTTTGTAAAGGTTTATAAAGTGGAAGCGATGCTTGAATCAGAGCCTATCCTGGTCCACTTTACTGTAACCCACTGCAAAGGCTCAGTCCTACAGAGGCAGCCCTGCAAGGACTGAGATCCCATCTGAGAACCCACAAGTGCAGCACTTTGAGGGCAAAACCCAAGCAGCGATTTAGAAAGAGAAATCCTCTGCTTAAGCCAGCACACCGTTGTCCCAGGCCACCTCCTTGGCTTTCTTGATGGGATGCTGAGCTTGAGCCCTGGGGAGAGCTACAGTTTTGGGATAGATTTCCACTGGGGCTTGTTATTAAGTTCAGAGGAAAGAACTTTTGCCTCAGCCCCAGCAATATAAATACACAAGTCTGCAGTGAAAACAGCTGGGATCTGTATAGGCTGAACAGGAACGAGTGGGTTGCAGTGGGGGAGCGAACCACTGCTGTGAGGAGGCAGGTGAAAGGATCACTTGTCATTTAGATGCTACTTAAATGCTGTTTTAAAGCACTGGCGTAAATTATGTGGAATGTCTCTGAAGCAGTCAGGTGGGAAAAAAAGGAAAAATAGGCAGCACACACCTTTGGTGTGTTCAGTTGCCTACAGATGAGTGTCTAGGAAGCTGCTTAGTTTGGAAGTCAAAAAGAATGATCTAATATTTGGTAGGGAAAGTGTGCGAGTGAGTGGAGGCTGCTGTAAATCTCATGGTCTGGTACTAAAATTAGGACATCACTTGTTGGTAGGGCTGTGGTTGGAGTTTTAGTATAGGTGAGTGTGCTGAATATGTCCCATGGAGAGCAGGGATTTCTGCTCTCCCAGACAGGTGAGTCCCTAACACAATTCTCCCTGTCTTCCCAGTAGCTCAGGGCATCATACAGTGTAAGCTGTCTTCCTGAGGAAATGCTGCTTCTTCCATTGCACTCAGTCCTGGGTAGATGTTAGCTGGGACTCAAGACACCATGATGCTGATCTTACGATTTCAACCACCATCATCCCCAGGGTAGCAGCGGGAAACCCTGCTCTGTCATAGGATGAGGGAGGACCTTGATGGAATGGGCCCAAAAATCATGTCCCTTCCACAGACTGCCACATGCTGATGCAATATCCCATCTCCTGTCACATTACACTGCAATAAATACTCCAAAGCAGTTACCTGTAGGCTGGGGGCTCCCTGGCTGCCTCTGTGGGTCGTTGCTAGCTCTGCTGGCAAGATGTTTTATTGTCTTCCAATAAAAATGTGTCCTCTCACCCATTGGTATGGAAGAGAAGTTGCTCACAGAAGTGTAGATAGGGGCTTGAGCCTCTCAGGGCGCAGGTCACAGCCGATAAGCTGATGCTGGAGATGGTGAAATGCTGCTCTGATTGCTTCTGCCTTCTCCCATCTGCAGACTTTCCAACACACCTTCTCCTCTTTCTCTCAAGTGTTCAAGCTAGTGTCATGTGCTCTGCACCCAGGATGTTGTAGTGGACTTTTATCCAATTAATGGAGCATCTCCTGCCTTTTTGCAAGGAACTTTGCCACCCCTTATGCTATTATGCGGTAATACAGGGGATGATACAACTGGGCACCATTAGGCTTAATTGCAGGTGATTGTACCTTTGTGCCTTTCCCACTTGCCTTGCAGTTGCTCAGAGTTATGCGCATTTAATAGTCCTCCCCTCCTGGGCTCTGCTCTTGAATAAGATTTATGGTTGTTTGATCATCCCTCTCTCTGCAGCGATCCAGGCTGAGAGCTGAGTCACTCAGTGGCTGTAGACGGGGCCGTGCTGGGAGTTTGCAGAACATGGAGCAAAGGAAACACACATACCCAGGAGCATATTTAACACATATAATCTGATTGACTGGGCATTTAATGCCGGAGCGAGTTTGACTTATGAACAACCTCAGTGATTTGGAAATTCTCATTAAAGGAGCAGGATACCGGTGCCTGTGAGCTGCCAAAGTCTTGCTCTGCTGCAGTACCCGTTAGAGCTGTTAGGATGCCAGTGCAGCAAAACTTGATTTACTTTTCTGAACAACAAGAAACTTGTTTAACACTGGATTTTTGCTTATCTTTTCTGAAAGAAAAAGAATTTCTAAAAATGCCAAAGTAAACTTTCAACATGGTCCTGAGTAACTAGTAGAGTTACTAAACCAGGTAATTATAGCCATGGCTCCTCCACTCCTTCCCTTCCTTTCCCAAATCAGTGGTGAGGCAGAACTGTCACAGCCTTCAGGGAGGTGCAGGGGTAGGTGGGCTACAACCACACAGGAACCACACTGGGTAGGAACACTGAGCATCTCCTACCTACAGGTGTCCTGGGGGCTGGAGGGGCCAAGTGGTGCATTTGCTGGTGTCAGCTGTGGGTATCACGAAAGGAAAGACCCAAACATGCCTCACCTCCACCCTTTCCCCCTGCTCCAGCAGCAGTAAATGCCCGTGAATTGGAAGGTGGCCACATAGATCAAAAGTTTTCCTCAGGAATGCATAGTCTCCACTGTTTCCTCGGTTGGCTTTAGGAAAAGGCTGTAGCATTGCTGTCCTCTTGCCAGTGTTTGGCCATGTCTCTGGGGGATGTGCCCCATGAGGATTGACCCAGCCAGCTGCCTTGCCTCCCTCCATCCCCAGGAGCTCCGGTCAGCCGTGCCATCCAGCACATTGGCAGGGCACAGAGGGTCCGATGCTCTCACTGACAACAGCTTTTGTTTGCAAACATCCTCAGGAGACAGTCCCTCATTTCCTTGTCGTGCTCATTGGTGTGGGGACTCGTGTTTAGGCTCTGCTGCTTGCTGTGTAACAGAGCTCGTGTTTACATTTCATAAATAATGCAAATGAAGCCTATTTTCCAAAAATGCTCACATGAACTAACCCAAATCTCCAGTGGAGTAGCTCTGTTGACTTTGACAATATGGATGCAGATTCACAATGACCACCTGAGGCTTTGTCTTGTAGCACCAGGGCAGCGCCAGTTTTTCAGACTAAGACTGAAAAATCAGCAGCCGACACTGTTACTGCCCTTCACTTTTTGTTCAATCCCCCAGGAAGCTGTTTTACACCAGCTGAGGTTCTGACAATATATATTGCAGAAGTTTTAATGTGTCTTATCCCCCAGTTTCTTAATCTGAACTAGGTTGCAGAAAACAATTCTGTCACTATAATACAAGTAGTAAAACAGATTAGTGTGCAGTAAAGTGGATAGCCTGGACTTTATGATAGGGTATTTGTAGTTCTTGCCAGTGTTCATGCTCAGCAATTCCACATTTCCAGTTGCAGAGGGCAAGTGGGGAGGTTTGTGAGTGAGGAGCACAAGGGAACATTGCTTTCCTCTGACCAAATCCTGCAGGGTGAAGCCCTATCAATCTGATAAAGGAGGTTTTCTATTTTGCAAATACATTTCTGTTTTGCCATGGTTTGGGGTTGTGGGCTTTTTGGTTGGTTTTTGTTTGTCTGTTTGTTTGTTTGGTTTTGTTTGTTTTGTTTTGTTTTTCCTTTTTTGTCATGACCAAAGAGCTCATTCCTTACCCCAAATGAGAAAAATACTACAGAGCACAGCATTTGACAGGTGGAAAGAAAAGGACCCAGGATGTGTCCATAAAGAACCAGGAGAGATGCCATCATCCTTCCCTAAAGGTGCTTTCAGCTGTACCTCAGCTCCCATGTCTCATGCTCTGGGGGTGACATGAACATGCCAACGTTGCCAAAATATGGAGCATCACAGGGCACCCATTGTGCTGCGTGAGCCCTCATAGGGTCTCCTTTTGTAAACTGCCTCCTTGGAATTTGCTATGCCAACACAAGTTCAAGGTTCTTAAGGTCTTGCCTCATGTATAGGGGTAGATTATGTTCAGGAAGACAATCTTAATAATGTAACTGCAAACCCAAAAAAGCCTTTGGCCCTCACACCTTCTGAGTTGTGCCATGTGCCCATGTCATGTTCACAGTACCAAACTGAGCTGCCCTTCTCCCACTTTGAAAGGTGACGCATTTCAAGCTGGGCCACAAATGAGTCCCCAGAAATAACCATTACCCAGAGAAAGCAGGAGGCAGCTGAACTCCCAGGAAAGAAAAGATAAGCAATATTAATTTGCTAGTAATTTAGTTGCCCTATTCAGCAAAAGGGGAAGCAGCCAAACATTCCAAAAATAAGAAATACTGATGCCACTAAGTTAACAGCAGCAAAATTTTTGTAGCTGTTACGGTCTTCTCTAGGGCTATAAGAGAGGTAAGGATTGTGGGAAGAAGTAATGTCTTTTATTATGGCCAACTGTTAGAGCTTGAACAATGAGCTGGCTTTCTGGCACATGTGCCAGAAGAGAGAGAATAACTTAATACCTATGACAGTATCAGTTGGTTTTTTGGGGGGGTGTTGGTTTTGTGGTTTCGTTTTGTTTTGCGATGAGTATGTGGCCAAAATGTTCCTTCTGTCATTGTGATGAAACAAGAGAAGTCATCTGAGTGAAACTCGGAGACCAGATCCTGACAGTCATTTCACCTAAGCCTGAATAGCTGGGGCTGGAGCAGGAGACATCTGACCTTCTTTTTAACTCATTTTGAGGAATCTCACTCTTTTTTTTTTCTTGCAACAGCTGTGCAGCCAAGCCTTGCTCATGTTTGTATACAGTTTGCAGATGTAAATATATGCTGCTTCTGTTGACCCTTAACACATAAAAACCAGAGTTGCATAAGGACCACACATTGTTTTTATTCAGTATCTTGTACATCAGAGTTTTGGTCTCAATCTTGTTATATGCTGCTGTAATACTCCCCCCCAGAAATCGCCAGGGAGCTGTTCTTAACACATCCAAAATTCTATTAAAATTAGGGAATTACCTTCTGTCTATTTTGCAAAGACAGAAGCTGAGAGCCACCTTTTACAAACACAAGAAAAATGGGAACATTTCTGAACTAAAAGCCTTATCCTGAAGCCAGCCAGTGTTTATTACTCCTGTTATTTATTCTTTTGTAATTGGATTAAATGTCTGAAGATCTAATTCTGGAGGTGTTCCACAACTGAGTCTTTTCTCCAAAGAAACTTTCTCCCAGAGCTTGTAACTGCTTAATAGAGCATCTGCTAAAGCAGCAAGGAAGAGATTGGGAAGTTGAAAGTCA
This sequence comes from Ceryle rudis, assembly GCA_033439905.1. Taxonomy (NCBI): domain Eukaryota; kingdom Metazoa; phylum Chordata; class Aves; order Coraciiformes; family Cerylidae; genus Ceryle; species Ceryle rudis. The sequence continues at coordinate 7,247 of JAAGNO010024843.1, forward strand.
ACCATTGACCTTGAACATTTAATCCAAAATTTTATAGCTGTATTTTATTACACTGCTAGCATGATAAATTGCAGTGACAGGTTTAGAAAGCACCTTTACAACATGCAGTGGCTTAAAGCTATATTAATAATGAGTTTGATTCTCCAGTTTTTAACTTAATCAAAACTGCCAATGTTCTCTTCTGGTCTCGTCCAAACATCATCAAAACCTTCTCTGCCTTCAGAAAACCTCACCCAGGGCTCTCCACCCATCCCAAGTACTTGCAAACAGTTGTGAAGTACCACAGCAATAAAAGGGGAAACTGAGGCACGGGAAGGGCGGTGTGGGGCTTTTTTTTTAACTGCGGGGAAGAGAGCTGCTTGCATGAGAGCAGGTCACTGTGTGGAGCATCCTATGGGCCTGTTGTCTGGTTTATCATAGAACCACAGAATGGTTTGGGTTGGAAAGGACCTTAAAGATCATATAGTTCTAAGCCCCCTGCCATGGACAGGGACACCTCCCACTAGACCAGGTTGCTCAAAGCCCCATCCAACCTGGCTTTTAAGAAATAATCTCCCCAAGGCACATGTCCTTTTGCAGATACTGTGCTCACATGCTGTTGCTGCTGTTTTCATCCCCTGCTTCTAAGAAATGAGCTGCCATAACATGTGCTGGGGCTTTTTCATGTTCTTTAAGAAACCCACAGCCCCGAGCCTGTGAGTTCCCACATGAGTGGCTTTGCTCCTGAGCAGCAAGGAGGTTATCATTGTGCGTTACGCTTGGGTGCTTGCACTATGGGCTTCTCATCATTTTCTATAATGTGGGCTTAGCAGAGAAATGAAAGAGTCAGTACCTGGGCATGGTTTGCCCTCAGTGATGCTCAGCCCATACGCATGCAGTGCAGATCTGGATCTTCCCAGGAGATCCAGCACCTGTGTCCTCTGGGTCCTGTGTTGTGTCTGACCACCCTGTGGGATGCCTCAGTTACCCGCGGATGTCCAAAAGGACATGAGCACTTCCTCATCAGCCCTTATTGCTGAGCAAGGATAATGAGAGAGGAAAGGCAGAGGAGGGGAGGTGATATTCACAGTAATGCATCATGTGCCAGCTCTCTCTACTTACATGTTTACAACATTGGTTCAACAAAAATTTTCAAGTAGGGCTTTTCCTCGAGTTTCCCTAGGTGTGTGCTTTTCCACCTGGGTATTTTGTGTAGGCTGAAACAAATGGAATATCTCTGTTTATCCACAGTGGATTTCCGACATGCCACCATCGTGGCCCAAGCCCAGGCATGTTCTCCCTGCATACCCACAGCTCAGCTGCCCAGTGCTGGACTTCATCCTTTTCCTATCCTCACCACCTCTTGGAGTCTCACCAAGAGTCAATTACCCGCCCTGTGTCATTGAAATAAGAAGTCTTCTCATGCTGGGGCAGTCCTCAGGGTAGCAGCACCATTATGATCATGGTTTTTAAGAAAGTCATGTGAGGAATGATTTGATTTCTGTAATGGATGGTGCTGCAGATTCATATACTTCTCCTGACTCTCAGAGAGCACTCAAGCCCTGCAAGGTCACCACATATGTGCTTATATTTTTTATTTTTTTAAATAGCCCTGTTCTACTTAAGAGCGATAATGGCACTATAGGTTCAGGTGAAATATTTCTGTGTTCGTGGACTTGGTCACAAAGCTTCATCATTTTGCCCTTTGGTGGAGCTAGTAAGGTCATCAGGCAGCTGTAATAGAGATATGATAAACTTAATAAAAACTGAGATTAATAAGAACTAGGAAGAAGAAAGTGAGGAGTTTTGGTTAGGGGGTTGTTAATGCTTTGCAGACAGCTGTTAAACCCAGGAGTAAGGTATAATCCACTCCTGCAAGTGAAGTTCAAAGATAAAGCTCTGGCCAGTACAGAGTGCGTTTTCTGCACTGCCACCAGGAGTGCAAGAGTGCTGGTGCCAACCTGTCCTGCAGCATTGCAGCTTTTCTGCCCCCGGATGGCTCTCCAGCCTAACTAGTCTCTTGGTCAAATTATGTAGGGCTTCCAGGAGGTGGAAGGCCTTTGGAGAGCGTGCCCAAGTAGGGACTGATTTGTTTGTAGAGCAGTCTGTTAAGACCACTAACAAAGGGCTGCTGGTCTTGGGGAATAAGTGTTTCAGTCACATAGAGAATTCATATTCTGCATCTGGGCTTCAAATGATGGAAGGGATAAAACTCTGTGGTCCTGCCAAGCAAAAGGTTAGATAAAAAAATCATGGGAAAGAAATGAAAAAAATGTGAAGCCGTGACCTTCTGAAGGTCAGTGGCTGTGATCTGCTGTGTGGGTGAGATCCAAACCAGCAGCCTGGGGAAACCACCGAGCGTAGGCAGCTGTGTGCTCAACACTTGCGACGCCATCTCCTCGCAGGAGCGGTTATTTAATTGCCTAAATGTGAAGTGACACGAAGGACCTTGGCTCCAGCCCCAATTTTGGAGCCATTGGCCTGTGGCTGCTCTGTGCACCACAGGAGCAGCGCGTGTCAGCTGTGTAATTTGGAAATTGAAATGCCGAAGCACTGATCAGATAAGATTGCTGGATAAGGAAGAGGACGCTTTGTCTTTCTGAAGCCTGGGCCTCATCTGCTGTGCTTTTCTTTTTTTTAACATCAGGATGATGCCGTGGCAAATGCTTGTATTTCTGATGGGAGGTCAGGGTCCGTGGCTTCCCGAGGATGTGGCTGGTGGGTGCAGGGGAGGGAGGGCTGCCACAGCTTGGTTTTGCACCAGATCATTACACCCACTGTCTTCTCAGCTGGGTATGGTCCCAGTCCTGCCAGGGAGACCCAGCACCAAAGACCCTGGACCTCCCAGTTTGATGACTAACGTGTGTCCCAGCAGTCTTTCCTGTGCTTGGCTTATGCATCTCACAGGAGTTGTGCTGAAACGGCAGCCATTGCCCCCTTTAATGTACAGACCATTTTCCTCACCTACAAGGAAGAAAGAGAGGCACCCTGGTGGCTGGTTAGCTGTTGGAGCTGCTATTGCACATGCTGGACTTCAGCCTCCCTGTTTAAAAATGAATATTTGCAGTGCAGAGTAAAACTAACAGAAGATATCAGTGTAGTTTAGGGATACACAGGTCTTTGGAAGCTGCTCTTCGGGGTTTGGCAGAGGGGTGTTTGATATCATGGCTGTCACCTGTCATCCTGTCTCCAGCAGCACTGCCTGAGGAAGCACTGGTTCTGTGTGGGCTCCTCAGCCATCTTGGGTGCAATACTGAACCAAGCAGCTGAGACTGACAATACACTGTATCACAGCACCAGGTACCACCAGTTTTTCTCTGGTGATCTGGAGCAGGCACGTGCAGGGCTCAGTTACTGGTTGTCAGCTGGTGAGCAGCATTTCTCCAAGCCCTTGTCACAAACACTTAAGAGCATGAGCCATCCGGGCCTTGGACCTTGGGACTTCTAACAAGGCAAAAGACTGAAAGGCTGCAGGTTTTAACCCCGCCATCCCTTTCTCCCTGTCTTTGCAACTGTGTCCTGTGTTTTCTCAGGCCACCTCCCCTTTGGGCTGTGCATCATTACCAGGTGTTGATTTCTGATGCCAATCTCCTCCACCTCCAGAGGTTGGTGGATCCTGGCAGTGTGTTAATAACACGAGGGCACTTGCTTTCATTGAGGGGTAATGAGGAGGTTGCTCTGTTACAATGGGCTGGTACCTGGTGGATAAATTACAAGGCCAAAAGCAGTGTTGTTATTCTACCAAGGGAATGAGATTATTACTGAGGAAATTGCAGGCCTGCTTCTGTTGTTGTTTTACTACTAGTGTAATAATAGACTTTGTTTTATTAGTATAAATGATTTCCCCTCCACTTTCCTCCCAGCTGAGTACTCTCTGCTCCTTCTTATGTCCCCAGTGACTCCACATAGTCGATGCCAGTCATGTTATGCTGAGTTCCTTAGTATTATCTGCATGGTCACAGCAGTTTGGAAAATATTAACTATCTGGGCAGTTCACTTGGTGCTGACCAACGTCCTTGTGCAGTAACAGCTCTTTAGAGCCACTTGTCACTGCAGAAAAATGGGAAAAGCTGATCTGCATGTTTCAGTCCCCACGGTGGGGGCACTGGTGGTCCCAAGTCTGCTAGCACTGAGGTCCGTGCAGTGGACTCTTTTAAAGTGTTGCTATTTTATCACCTGAATGGCCATCAAATGGTCTTACCAGCAGAAATATGACATTTGCAGTGGCTCTGTGCCACTTTACACTGTCAGAGGTCAGTTTTGTGAAACCTGAAAAAAACCCATGTTGCATGGAGGCCTCTGGGTTACAGGGTCAGTCTTTCAGGGTCCCAGCTCTTAGCTGCTTCTCTGAGAGCCCTGCACAGAAAAATTTCAGCAGAAATTCCACCCAAGGCAGGTTCCACCAAAACCAGGGAAAACTGTTTCCGTTAGTATTATGTTAAGTTAAAAAAAAATGACAACCCAAACTTTACAAATAAGGGATATATATTACATATGGTCAGAGATATGGGAGAAAAAGAACGTTTTAGTCCTTGTTAAAAATACATAGGTGTGTTTTTACATTGGTGCAAAGCACCAACACTGGAAGGTTTTTAGCTCAAAAATTTAATAAGGCTTGTTGAGGAAAACAGAATGGCAATTCAGGTGTCTATTTTGTGGCCACTGTTGTACTTGCAAAAGTTTAAGGCAGTCTAGATTGATATTTCTTGTTAAATGCCAACTCCGCGTTATGATCCTCTCTGGATCGTAGTTCAGCAGCTCAACAAGAATAAATGATGGACTGGCTTTGTGGAGGAAAAGAGAGGAGAGTCCAGGATATTTTGCATTTTCTCCATGGTTTTACAATCTTCAGAGTCCTTTTCACTTCTGCAAACACAAAACTCAAGGTGAAAAGTAATTGGACAAGCTAACAAATGAGTTAGGATTTGCTGTATTTCCCACAGTGAGTTGCTGTGTTTTGTTTGCCACCAAGATCAGCTTCTTTGACATGGGTTTTCATGTACCAGCTAACGACGAATGGAAATCTGCCACAGGTATGAGAAAAGAGAGGCTTTAGACAGGACAGGCACTAAACCAGCATGATTTATATGGGCTGAGGATAATGCTTTTCATCACATCAGTCTCCCAGTGCCATGATCCTAGCTGCATCTTTTGGGGATATTTGATGCAAAGTGTTTCTCTCCCTACTGCAGAGTTTTACTGCAGGCAGAACCTCCTTTGTGTGCACTCTGCTCTGCAAGGCTCGGGATGTAAAGTGAGGCATTTCTGAGCAGGCTGTCCTTGCTCTTACCCAGGGGATGATGGCAGCTCCACTGCAGAGCACGTCCCTCAGCAGTGCCCTGTGAGCCAGGGGAGGTACAGAGCCACAAGCATGGCTCTGAGTGAAGCTGGATAATAGCAGGATAAGGCTCAGCATCCTCCATTATCTTGTGTCATCCCCTTGTGACGGATGATAAATGTCGGCTGTGGCTGGAAGTTCTTTGGGAGGGATGAAGCCACTTGCTGGGTTGTGGAAGGGGCTGCCTTGTTTCCTAAGGCTGGGTGGGTGGAAATGTCATCCCTTCTTGCAGCAAAGCACCGGCTGCCTCCAGCCCCATGTTGGCAGCTTTGTTCTTTTAATGTATTGAGGTGCAAGGGGGTGATTAAATTTTACTTCTAATCTCCTCATTAGAAGCTTTGATACTGCAATGGTGATGGGCTTGTGGGGACAGAGCAGCTGGGCGGCACTAGCCCTGGCTGCTCCAGTGTCTGAGAAGCCATGCATCAGGGACACACTCATCAGCTGAGATGGCTTTTGCTCCTTACCTTAACTTATCAGGGATTAAACAGCATCTCGGCTGCTTCTGCAAACTCAAGCCAGGTAAATGGTGGCTTTCTGAGACCTTTGCCAGCTGTTTCTTTTGCACTGTCTTCACCTGACTGTAAATTAAGAGGCAAAAATCACCCTGACTCCTTTTAGCTTCTCCTGACATTGGCTCACAGGAAGGAAGAACAATTAAGTTTGGATGCCAGGACAGGGAGCCCGTGGTTCCTGCACGTTTGACCAGGCAGGTATTAGCAAGTGAAGGTGCCTTGGGATCTAAGCTGCACACATTGTTACCGTAAATGGTTTCTGTGTGGTAATATACAGCATATTTATTCTTTTCATGCTGGCTGAATAACTGGTAAATGACAGGTCCCGCTTTTCAATTCCACTGTGTTTCCAGGGGCTGTCACACTTTTAATTTTTGCAATAGCTGCAAGCAAAGCAGTAATTGTGTTTCCTATTTCCCACAACTGCAGCGCTGGCTTTGTTGTTACCTCTCCTTAATTCCTCTGCTCTGACTTGAGCTATTTGACGTTTTCTGAAGCTCCCCACCACACTGCTGTTAAAGCTATCTAATGTTTTGATGGCTAATCAGCCCCCTGTGAGAAATACACTATGGTGGCATGTAGCAGAGCAGTGCAGGAGAGGTGCATTTAGATTGGTGGGATGTGATGCTGATCACTGAAGGCATCTGGGCAGGGTGAAGGTCCATGTGTCTGTGCTTCATGTGCCTGCCCAAACTGGCAGGGCTTGTGTCCTGAAGTGTGCACAGCTATGTGACATATTGCGTGCGCCGGATTCTGCCGGGAGACCGGACAGCTTTTGAATGGCTGCTGCATTAAAGCCTATGGACGTTTCTGTAGGTCCAAATGACTTAAGTGGAAGTAATTTTGGGGATGTGATTTTGCTTTTGCTTCAGTGCATTTGAAAGGGCTGCTCAGGGTTGTTTCAAAACCTTCAACCAATGAGCATCAGCTCAGGGAAGTTTGGTTTCCCAACTGTCCGAGGCCTTGGGTTGGATTCTCTGGTGTCTCGTAAAGTGTAGGTCTTGCTGGCTTTCTTTGCAGGTTGAGTGCTCGTCATGGCCTTTGCTGTGGATTCTCCAGTGACTGGAAAAGTTTAGTCCAGATGCTCTGCTCCTGTTTTCTCCCCTAACTGGCTGCACTTTGTATCTTAGAGGTCTCTGTCCCTTAGTCCTGTGTGGATGAGGCTGGTCAGGGAGATCAAATGCTGTCACTCACAAGTGCGCACTGTGATCCTGTACGTTGTGCTCCTTAAGCAAAGCAGGTTTACAGGGCCTGGACTTAAGATTTCAGGCTGCAGAGGAGAAAGGCTTATTTTGCTTCTGAATTTGGTCACAGTTCCCTGTGAGCTCGGCCCAGCCCAGGCAGATAATGCCTTTGAGACCACAGCTCTCCTGCCTGGCCTGGCAAACATGTGGGACTGATTATCCCCCTGTAAAACTGATAACGCTGGTTACAGCAGAAGAAGGATGTTCACTGAAGGTCACACAGACCTGTTGTAAAGCATTGCTGAGCGATGACACAAAGCAAAAGCAGGGAGCAATTGTGGTCCTGTGGCTTAATAAGAGATTGCTGGAAAGCTGGGATGCAGTTAAGGACAGTGTGTATTCATGGAGGGTGCCCCATGGGCACAGGAAGGGTGCTCTCATATGTAAAGCCAATGGCTGGCATACAAACTTTTGTTTCCATCTGCTCCAGCCTCTACCCAGTGTTGTCCCCATAACCAGGAAGCAGAGTAAAATGTGTCCCACCCTCAGCCTCTACCAGTTCATCATCTATCATGGTCCAAACCCATCCTGACTAATGGGTGAAGCCAAAACAGCAGCTTGTGGACAGGAGTCCCTTCTCCCATGATGGATGCTGAAATAGTGGGACACATGTGAGCAATTTTTTTTACTTCTCATAGCACAGGATTCTCTCCCTAGGATCTCCCTGAATCAGAGCAGGAGAGGGACCTTATCAGGAATCTTGTGAGCTTTAAATGCTCTGCTCCATAGTACAACATCCTCTAGTTTTAGGGCCAATGTGAAAGCCCTCTTCCAGTGGGAGAAGGTAATTGAAAACACATTTTCTTAGCTGAGTAATTAGATTGATTCTGGAGAAATGTGGACATGTGGAAAATTGAAAAATGGAAGAGTTAAGTACCCTTAGGCCACAGATAAATATGTTGGTGGCTTTCCCAGGAACACTGGCTCAATCTATTGAATTATAGGACATGCTGGGACCAGCTCAAGCATGATGCAAGTCCAAGCCATGACCAGGGGAAGCTCAGGGAGAAGGAGGTCCTTTTCCTACTGTGCTGATCTGGCATATGTGCCTCTTTCCTCAGAACTTCTCATTGAATTCTGTAGTGCTCTGTGAAGCAAAAGGATGCATGCATGTGAATCGTGTCACAGGATTAGGAGAAAAAACTCTGCACCTAATTATACACTCACAGAAATTCTAATTGGATGGTGTATTTGATGGGACCAGCTCACAGATCAGGCAGTTACAGGGAGGCTGTTAAGACGGTGCTTGTGTGTATTTAATTTGTGAGGGTTCTAAACTTAGACATCTAGTGGAAAGTATTTTACATCACTAGGCTTCGTTTGCTAGATTAAACCAGTCCTACCTGCTGCTTTTTATTCTTGAACACTGTAACAGCTGAGAACTTGTTCAGATGCTGTCAGACATGCTGAGGGGTTATTGGGGTTTTTGGGTCCAACTCCTGTGCTCAAGTGTGCCACGGTTTGCATGATCTAGAAAGAGCTCTGGTACTATTTCTGGATGAGATTATTTATGCAAAGGTAAATATCCTACCAGATGGCTCTGTGGTGAGGTAGATCCCACACTCAAACTCTTCAGAGTAAGCCTGTAAGTTTAAAATACCCATTTCCAGTAATCTGTATGTGGATGGTGCGGGCTGTTCAAAGTGGCAGGAATGAAAGCAAACAGGCACACTGAGCTCTGAAACACCAGTGCTGTGTGCTGAGTAGCACCAGAAAGAGTCAGGTAAGATAAGACACTAAATGTTGCTTGTATCCCCCTGCCTCATTTCCAGCATCATTTTGGCTCAGGATTTTGAGTAAAACAATCTTTTTCTTACATCTTGTGGCTTGACTTCTGGACCACTCTTTCCTGCTCCATTTGCCTCCTCTCATTCTGATTTCTCAGCCTGATCTAACTTCACAGCTGGCTCTGCTTTGAGCAGGAGGTTGGTCCTGAGACCTTCAAAGTCCCTCTGACATATATTATCCTGTCATTCCTCCATCTGGTTGAGTCTACTATACACAAGACCTCTCTTCTTTCCTTCTCCACACAAAGCTACTGACATGTTTCCCTTCCTCACATTTCAATGCTTCCTTTCAGTCTGCACAGTCTTTGCTAAGCTGTTTCCCTCTTTCATAATTTTGCATTTTCCTGAACGACCTCTTTACATAAATGCAAGACCAAACTGGTTCTTTTGAGCTCCAGCTAATCCATCATCCCAAACTGTTTCTACCTACATAGACTGCTATTAAGATTTAATTAACAACTGTTCTGCTGAAGCCTCAGTCCTGGTCAGCAGTATTGGAGCTGCATTAAATAGAGACATTAAAAATGCAACAGTATTCATGATATCAGCCTCGTAATGTGAACCACTGCTTTGTGTGTATGGTTTAGCATCATAATAAATCAAGAAGCGCCTACACTGGGATCACGTGTTCACCTGATTTGTTATTTCCGTTTGCCTTCTCTGATGACACTTTAAAGTCCTGGGGGCAGGAGCTGTCACTGACTACAGAGCCACTGTGTGGCATGGGAGATTCTGCCATCTCCATACTGTGTGGATCATCTTTCTCTCCTTTTCCATTTTCTTCCTGAAGTCACCCTGGAAGCTGTCAGCAGCACCTCAGGGGCGCTGACATTGCAGAGTTTTATATGCTTTGTGTTAAAACACGCCATTCTGTCAGAAGACATCTACCTCAAGGACCCTTTTGTACTCTTTCCTCAGGTCCCATTAGCAGTATTTTAGTAAACCGCTATGGCAGCCGACCTGTGGTTATGTTTGGAGGCCTGCTGTGTGGCATTGGGATGGTCTCAGCTGCCTTCTGCAACAGCATCCTGCAGCTCTACATCTGCGTGGGCTTCATTACGGGTAAGAAGACATCATCTCCAGTCCACCCGCACTTGAGGTTCACTTCTGATGGCTTATGGCATCCATAAGCAACGGGAAGCTGGTGAGATAAAAAGCTGGTGGGACATGGGTCCTCACTTATTAACTGCTCCAGATGAACTTTAGCAAAGAGCATAACCCTACACTAAGTGCTGTGTTCCTGGATGAACATCACATGCAGGACCTTAGCAAGGGGCGTGCTCTTTGCAGATGAGTGCTCTCAGCCAGAGGCAATGGTGAGGGTGGCCATCAGTGCCCGCAGCTCCCGCTGAAGTGAATGCAGGCTGATTGTGCTCTGCCTTGGGCAAGGCAAGCCCAGCATGACACAAGCTGAGACTGTGAGGAAGGCACCTGTGTTCCTATATTGCTATGCATTATCTTCCCTCTATGAGATACATAAAATGAGATTTCAGGGGTTTGCTTTAGCTTACTTGCCCTTTTTCTGCTTGTGAGGTTAGAAGGTCCTTTATCTGAAAATAACTACTGGAGTTGATTGTAAATATGCAATAGTCCCCCTATTGAGAAAAAAAAAAAATTCTATTTCCTTATTGAAGTTACAATTTGAATTGTCTGTACTGAAATATGAATTTCCATATTGGAAACTCAGAAAGGAGAAGGCATAGGCCCAGTAGAGCATCTTTAAAGCCTACATTTGCTGGGTTATTGCTTTTAAAAGTAGATGGATTGGAGTTCTCCACCTGTGTGAGTGTAGATGCTTAATTGTAAGCATTTTTGTTTGATTATTTTTGCTAAGGTACAGACTATGTTTATTCCAGTGCAGCTAGGACATCTGCTGAAACCATGACACAATGAGTTCAAAACTGGCAGTAGAGGATGCAAGGTGTATGTTTTAATGAATGTTCCCTATCTCTCTGCAGTCACATTAAGTGTTGCTGCTTTCTGAACATGAAAAGTGTGAGCTCAACATTTAAAATCAATAAAACCAGCCACTAACAAAGTAAATTGGGACAGAAAGTTTGTCACCCTGTTGTCCTACACCAATATTGCTTTATTAAGTCTCTGCAGTAGTGAATAAATTCCCATGTAGGGTTCTCTGTCTTAAACCTTAGTCTTTCTGTACTTAGATGAAACAGTGTTTTTACTGAATGAATAACTCTCAGATACCTTAAGAGAGATCCCAGAAACAAAGCGATGAGAAATAAAAATAACCATTGTCTCCCATGGATAAATTCAATACTTATTGATGCACGAGCTTGCATCATTCCCTGCTAAACAAGAGTCCTCCAGCAAGTTGACTAACTCTGGGTTAGCACATGGAAACCATAAAAGCTTTGCTAATAATATATGCATTTTGGTGGGCAGACGGGCTTAGGCAAGGAACAGTGCTGTAGGAAGGCACCAACTCCTATTTTTAAAGGTCCTTGTCTAAAAACATGCCAGGAAGGAATTTTGTGCCTAACCCAAATAAGCTGAGGGTTTATAAAGACTCTGCTCTTTTTTGGTCCCTGAATGTCTTTGCAAATCTGGCCCCTTGCCCACCCCAGAGAGCTGGTAGTATGAGCTGTGCTCAATGCACACATGTAACCCTCCTGCCAGCAGCAAGGTGCAGGGGCAAACTGCCCCCATATCTCCTTGTCTTAAATACTGCAATGTTTCCTCACAGCAAAGCACGGGGTTTTTTTTGTTGTGTATGTCTTTACCTTCTGCTTGCTGAATTAGAGCAGCTGTATGGATGGGTTCTTAGTTAATAACCCATCGTTTCCAGGCACAGTGTGTGTGCTGGGGAAGGAATATTAATTTGACAGAGAAGGGAAGATGCTTGTAATCCTGCTAACATGCCTGATGCCTCTAATTATGCTTGGAGTGCTGTCACTGGTCAGCCCTAACATGGAAGCATTCAAGGGCAATTATGGAGCTGCCAGCTCACCCCGCAGCTGAGACAACATTGCTGTAGAAGGAGAGAGACTTCTCTAAAGGCCATTTGCAACAACTGTAAAGCAACCTGTAAACATCACAGTCTTTTTAGCCTCCTTCCTACTAGCCTGAAAAGGAAACAGACTGACATGAAAGACCGTGTTCATGTAATTTGCATGGATGGAGATAAAAACAAGATGTAGTTGGTACTAGGAGGTCTCTGTAACAGTCCGGTGTCTTTGGCATATTAATAGAAACCTCTTCAGAGGAGCAGAGCAGGAAGTATCTGTCTACAGTGGAGGGATTAGACATGGCAATCTCAACTGCTTTCTTGATTATGTCTTTTGCCATTTGTATGCAGAGCAGGGACTGGGCTCCGCTGTCAGAGACAGCTCTGAAGCTGCTCTGTCCTTGATGGCATTGAGCTGTGGGCTGCACGAGGCACTTTGCATATGCTGTAAAACCCATGTTCTCTTCCTCACTTGTTTCCCTATAGCACTTACAAAAATAAATGGGGTTTGCAAGCTGTTGACCTGGATAGATGCCAGCCTGGATACATTGAATAGGTGTTTAGGCAACTTCTTCTTCAAGTCCGAGGTAGAAGCAGCAGATGTTGAAGCAGCAGATTTCAAAGCTAAATACAGGGTAATAATGACTGGTCAGAGTTTAGTTCAATCTGTACCAATTGGACTGCCATGAAATAAAATGGGACCTGGAGTAAATCATATTTACTAATGAGGCTAGAGTCTTTGCCTCAGCCATTAATGTTGAGCATTGAAATGCCTGGTAGGACCTTCCCTTGCTAATAAAGTAAGAACCAGATCAATAGCTACACAGCTCACTTCTGTAGCACCACTTATTCCCTTCTAATATGAGGGAGATGTATTTATTCTAGCAATGGATACTCCTGGCATGGACTTGCTTCTGTTCATACAACACCACTGGTAGACCTCTCTCTCATATTCCTTGGGGAGAAAATGTGGTTAGTTGAGTAACAATTTCAGCCATGGAAAAAGCTGCTGTAGTTTATGAAAACTGGAATAAAATGGATTTAAATATTTCCAACTAAAGTCAGCCAAAAGCTTAAAGTAAATTGAAATTCCAGTCAGCCAATTTGAAACTCTCCAAATTTAATTAATGGGAAGAGCATGAGGTAATATTAAATTAGATTTGTCTGACTGGCAAATTAATGTTCACATAATAAAATATTTGAGTTGATTATTGTTTAAGTGGGTAGCTGGCATTCAGTCTAATTTTCCTTCTCCGCATAACATGTGGTCAATCCCTACCAAAATGGTTCTGTGGAAATGATGGTTCAATTTCTGCCCTTACCTGCCAGCATGAGAAATGCAGAGTTAAAGCAAACTCTAATCCACTGTGTTGCATCTTCTTGGGTAATAAAAGATGCATTCCTTTATCTGAGCAATACCAAGGGTGTTCTCTAACCCAGGTCCGCCCTCTCATGGGGATGAATTTGTCCCTGTGTGCATTATAAGCAGTCTGTACTTCCCAAAGACATGCTCTATCAAATATATGGACTGTTCTGAAAAGTTCATGCTGAGAACGTGTTTCCTGTCAAGATTCATTTTAAAATGTTGCCATTTCAAATTATTTTTAATGTTGTAAACTTCCGAGTAATTAAAAAAAAAAAAAAAAAAGAATCTTAGTCTTGGAAAATTTCGTAATTTTCTAAAACTGTTCTAACTGAAGCTATTCAACATCAGTTGAATTCTGCTGCATCAGTTGAATTCTACTCTATCAGCAACTAATGATAGTGTTCCTTAATTAATTTTGAGGACCTTGACCTTCTAAATTCTCTTCTGTAAAGCAATATGCCTAATTATGTACTGCACAGTTAAACAAACTAATTATATAGACTAATGAACAAGAAAAAATCTGCATGACCCTATTTTCAGGATTCATGTTCTTTGATATAATCACTTCAGGGATTACATTTCTGCTTTGTTCTAATGTGATTCATTCTTTCCGGGATGATAGGGTGGAAAATATGTGGCACAATTTTTAAATGTCATTTTGAAGGGAGTTCTGAAATTTTTAACTTTTGAAGGAAATACTGCACATCATAGAAATGTTTGAAAAGAAGAGATTATTTCATTAGTGATCTCAAACAGAACTATAAAATGTTGAGACCGTGACAACATTTGGTATCTCTGCCTTTAGATTTCACCTCTGCCAGAGAAGCTGGTTGAATTATCAGTGCAGATTTACAATACCATTTATATATCTAAATGCAATGAAAATAATTTTTAATTAAAAGAAGTACTCTAGGGTCCCTTGTAATTAGCATCCTCAGTAGCTGTTTTGCTGTATACTTGCAGACCTCTTAATCTTTTGCATCAGACCTGAATTGCTCACACCACCAAATTAGTAGCAGCTGAGAAGAGTGATGAAGCATAGGGTATCTTGAGCAAAGTTTGCATCCAGACTATCATGTATAAAAGCCCACCAGTGGACCAATTGTCCATGAATTTGCCTTAAGCAATGAGCTGAGGATAAATGGGTCTCAAATCTTCTTTTGTGTATTTTAGCTGGTTTTCTGTGTTCCAGGATTGGGCCTTGCTCTCAATCTCCAGCCATCAGTGATAATCATAGGGAAATACTTTCTGAAGAGAAGACCCATTGCGAACGGCCTTGCTATGGCAGGGAGTCCTGTGATGCTTTGCACACTGGCTCCTCTCAACCAGTTCCTTTTAGAGAATTTTGGCTGGAGGGGCAGCTTTTTAATTCTTGGGGCAATTTTATTAAACTGCTGTGTGGCAGGAGCTCTCTTCAGACCCATCAGGGCAGCCACAGCATCAGTCAAAACCAAGGTGCCCGAGAAAGGGAAGGATGCTCTGAAAGAAGATGTCACTGAAGATGCCATGGAAAAGAGTAGTCCCACAATCATCCCCACAGAGAACAAAATGGAAGAGGAAGGAGGAAAGGACTGTTGTGAAAAAATCAATCAGTACCTTGATTTTTCCCTCTTTAAGCACAGAGGGTTCTTAATTTACCTGATTGGAAACGTGCTCATGTTCCTGGGTTTTTTTGCCCCTATTGTTTTTTTGGCACCCTATGCAAAGCACATCGGCATTGATGAATATTCAGCTGCTTTCCTCCTTTCAATCCTTGCTATTGTGGATATGATCGCCCGACCTACCACTGGCATCATTGCAAACAGCAAGTGGGTGAGGCCACGGATTCAATACTTTTTCAGCTTCTCCATTGCTTTCAATGGCACCTGCCACCTTCTGTGCCCGCTGGCTTCCGGCTACATGGGGCTCGTCGTCTATGCTGTCTTTTTTGGCTTGGCCTTCGGCATGGTTTGTGCCATGCTCTTTGAAACACTCATGGACCTTGTGGGAGCTGACCGGTTTACAAGCGCTGTTGGCTTGGTCACCATTGCAGAGTGCTGCACGATATTGCTGGGACCACCGATTGGAGGTGGGTGTATTTTCTTTGTCTGTTTGTCCTGGGAAGATTCTTAGACTTTTGCAAGCAAAGTTTGCAAGAAGTGATTCTAAATGTGTTTTCTCTGCTCCCACCCACCATTTTTCCACTAGGAATTGGACAGAGATGGCAAGTCCTAGGTATCTCCTCCAGCGTTTCCGCTGTACTGCTTTTTCTGTAGTCCTCCAGTTGCAGGCAACAGTTTGGAGGGTGATCTTTTAGTCCCTGATCCCTGCAAACTCTTGAACCAAACTTGTAGAGTGGAATTTCCTGCAAAACCAAGAACACTGCACTTCAGACAACTCCTTCTGGAGGCTCCTCCTGAAGCAAAAGCCTGTAGTCCACCACAGTTTAAGCCACACAGGAAAACACGACAGTTCTATGAAATCCTGTAGTTGACTGAAACCTAAGCCTTGCTATTTGTCTCTAAGGCTCTGAGTACTTCCACTCAGAGATTTCAGTCATCTTAGTGTGCCTGAAAGACTTAAAGCTGTTCATATTTTATTTTGGATGGTATGGTTTGAAATATCAAAAGGCAGAGACCCTCAACGGTCCATGCTGACAATATTGAGCCTCCAGCAGGGCTTACAGTCACCTGAAGGCAAGTGGGAGCAGTCATCTCCTGTGATTTTATCAGCCTCCACTTCTTTTCCTCTATAACATGTGCTCACTTATTTTTCTACAGGGAACACACCATGTGTGGACGACCCCATATGAATCTGGCATTTGGCTCAAATACAGTCCTTATAGAAGTTAAACTCTGCTAATTATTTTGATATGGTGCTATCATAATAAATTTAAAGAATGCACAGAAAGAAGGCAGGTTAAACCCCTTTTCTGGATTCAAAACTGAGATCTGTCTGATGCTTTGTATGACACATCTTGCAGAGCCATTTCATTCTTCATATTGCCATGTAGCTCATATGGTGTGACAGAAGCAATGCTATCCTCTTGCTGTCTTAGAGATTCATTATTTAATTAATGATAAACAAAAGAAAATACAATTTTTAAATGACCATTTTCTGAATTATATAATTTTCTGTGTGGAAGATTAAGTTAATGACCAGAGACTGCTAATGAGGCTAAAATGATTCCATGTAATATTAGTTTTGTAGGGTTCCCCCCACCATTTTAATAAGCAGCAAATTTATTGGTTCGTTGGCATTTTAATAACCTACTGCAGGGTTCTGCTTTAATGAACTAAGTAAATTGTTCCCAGTGTGTTTTATGACTTTATCTAATTCTCAAAGGAAAAGAGGCAAGACTGTCCTACTGTTGAATTTTCCAATACTCTGCTCATTAAAACTCTCATTGAAACCTATTTAGGAGACCTCTAGGTCATCCTGATTAGCAGAAATGGAAAAATTGTTGCAATTAGCACTTGGTTGATGTTTCACCAGTAACATGAAAAACACAGTGCATTGAAAATGGTGTACCAAGGTATCTAGGAATGATTCAGGAAGAGCCACTGACCAAAACCAGATAAACATTATGATTTTTGTGAGCAAGAAATCTATTTGGTGGCTATAAAATCCCTTGTTAGTGTAATGCAGTGGGATAATTAATCATCAGCTTTTCAACATTAGGGGTCAGTCGGGAAGTAATTAAAGGTCCCTCTTTTTGAGGAGGAGAACATATTCTAAAAAGTCAGAGAGCTAATGGATGATGGGCCAGTTTCAAGGAGGACTATCTGTACTGTGAAGGCCAGGTTAGGAGTGGGTCTTACATTAATTAGGATTTAGGATGTTAAGAATGGTCTGTGTTGCACCAGTAAATGGGAATTAATGCTCAGGATCATAATCCCAGTAAGATTTGCATTACATTTTGACATAATGGAGAACACTGACATTTCAATTAAGCCGTCTCCCTTCAATTACTCTGTAACTCCGTAGCAGAGGCATTAACCTTTGAGAGGAACCTGTCACATTTGTCTTGGCATTGAAATTATCTGACATTGACAGCATCATCTTTGCTTTCCCTGGAACTAATGTTTTCAAGTTCCACACAGTGCCCTTTCATCTTTAGTTCACAAGTATAAATACAGAAAGGGCAGCTGTGACCAAAGGCTGGGTCCCCTCTAATGCTGGTGAATGACCTGTGGTGGAATAAATTGGAGGATCTTTGTCAAGAGTCTGAGATGAGACCTGGTGGCCAGGTGCCATCTCATGCAGGTCTTCCTGAAAGCTGACACTTTTGTTAGCAGCCTGAGGACTACCAAGCAAAATGGACATCCTTGTAGGTAATCACTGGATTCAATGGAAAGACTGCAGACTCTATGATCAGGGGATTTAGTTTCTGCATGGAAAAAAGTAGGTGTGCCTGAAAAGTATGGACTTTGCAATGTAGGTTCTCTGTCCCCTTCAACTTAACTTTACAAATTCTTGATAGTATTAGCTATGTTAACTACCCACAGGATATATAGTGCAACATGTGTGAAGTGTTTGCAGAATCAGTGTTTGTGGAAGAGATCAGAAGCCCACAGAATGTCTTATTTTATCCTAAAGCCACAAGGCTGTCTCTTTATATATAGGATCTGCAAACACAATATTCTTGCCTTCATCTCTAAGTTTCCTTTTTTTTTTTCTTTTTTTTTTAATATATGTTTTACAGGAACTCTTATCGATACCTTTGGGGACTATAAATATATGTTCATTAAATGTGGAGTTGTGATGGTACTGGCAGGAACCTTCCTCTTCATCATGAATTATTATAATTATCGTACGCTTGCCAAGGAAGAGAAGGAAAGAAAGGCAAAAGAAGAGAATCCTAAACCTGTAAGGACAGAAAATGAAGGTAGAAATAACTGGAACAAAGAAACTGCACAGGATGGGCATGAGATGGAACCTTTGAGAGAGGAACAAGAAGAACTAAAGAAGGAAATGAATGGCACAAATGAAGTTTAAACCTGTTCTCAGGGGCTGAACAGGAAATAACTTCTGGGTTGCTTAAGTGGACACCAGCTGTGAAATCACACTAGGTTTTTAAATTTTGCTCTGTGCTCTGCCATGTGCATCCTCTTTGTTTCAGGAGAAGAACAGACCAGAAACAAGTCTGTTTTCTTATAAAGTGTTGGGACACAGTGCAGTATCCATTTGTATACCAAAGGTCCTGCAACATTTTTCTTTAGGTATTTTCCATTTCCTAGAGGGGCTGAGTAAGGGTGTAACTGACACCCCACTTCTATCCCCTGCATGACATCTCTACTCAGTGAAAAGGTCAATGGCCATTAAGAGTCAATGCAGAGCCCTTCCAGCAACCTGACTGGGCTTTGCATTGAGTACTGTGGAGGGAGGATGGCTCTTCTCACCATGCAGTTAAAACTCTTTGACTCTCTTTGACTGCAGTGTCAGAATTATCCCAGGGATTTGGTGCTGCCTTGCACTGTGACTTGCACCTCTGTCTCATGGAAATGTAAACCAGACCTTAACATTCATCTCGAATACACCAGGAGAGAGCTGTTTGAACAGAATGAGGACAGTACCTGCCTGTGCGTGAAGTGGCAGCACGGCAGCCTGTCCTTGTGACCTGAGCATGCTAGGAAGGAAGGAACTTGAAGTGGCTCATCATGACTTGACCAGGGACTTTCTCAGGGATCTCTGCATTTATCAAAATGCCTTGAGAAAGGTGGTGTTATGCAGAGGGCCAGTACAAGGCTGACATGCTACAGGAGTCCTTCGTGCAGGACAGAAATTCAGTCTTGGGCTTAAACTTTGATCTACATTCAAATAGTGCAAATTCTTTAAAACCTTCAGTAGGAGGCTACAAAGTCCCTATTACCCAATATCTGAGTGCCTACCAGTTTTAGCATGCTTTTTCTTTACAACACCCCAATGAGGCAGTAAGTGTTGTTACTATTAATTAATTGTACAAATGAAGAACTGAAGCACAGAGGAGCTATGGGCATCACTGCATCAGTGGATAAAGCTTAGGCATGCTGAAATGGGATCCACTGCCTTGAGTTAGGTCCCTGAAAACCCTGCTGAGTACAGGTATCTCCCTGCTAGAAAATAGGGAATATTGTGGGTAGTCATGCATTAAACCACAGCCCTCTCTGCAGTGCAGCCTTTGTGCTTCATACTACTCAGGATTAATGATTTGAAATGCTATCTTAGAGCTGTGACCTTGTGCCATATTTTTTTAACATGCTTAAACTGCATCCATCCTGGAGAGAATCCAAACACAGCTGCCTCCCCCTGGTTTGGGCCAGGTTAGGTGTTTCCCTGTTGCTAACACTGCAATAGCTGCCATCCTGTCACATCAAAAATAGTTTCCCCAGGTCAGTGCAGAGCTGGAGCTGAGGTCACGTAGGAGGCTCTTGTGCAGTGGTGTTATGTTGAGCTGGGAAGATCTGAACTCTGACAGCAAGTGCTGATGTATTTTATAATAAGCAGCTGTTGCCCAAGAGCTACGAATGCTGAACATGGCATCATGTAGCTGAATTATCAGCCTTTTGTGGATTTAGCTCCACGTGACTAGATAAAAACATGGACTTTGTACGCCTATCACCCAAATCCAAAGCTAACACCAATCCAAAGGGTAGGTCTCCTTTTTCTTTGCTTCAGTGGTACCCTCATGTGATCAGATAGTACTTTTTCATGACTTTGTCACTGAAGAACTGTATTTAATTATCACTTGTGTACACATTATGAAGAATGGCTCGTAAAAATACTTTCAGAAATACACTATACTCTTCCATTTAGGTCACTCATATCTTCTTGTACAAAACCTTTTCTGTGAAATCTGTTGTTCCACTAAAGAACAATGGTCTTTGGCCATTGACTTCAATAGGACTTAAAATTTATTGTTATGTAGTACCTTGAATTTTCTCTGAAAAATGATAGCTGTACAATATACTTAGGCATTTGTTTCTGTGCTTTTAATACTCTTTATTTCTGTCAAATATATCTATGATATTTCAGTAAAAAAAGGCATCGATAGAAGGTCCTGAACAGTTTCCAATATGCCTTCTGGAAGCTTTCATATGCATAATAAAACTATTTTTAAAAAATGAGTTTACATTTGGCCATTGTGATCTGTGGGGTAATGGTGCTTTTCTATTCAGTAAGGAGTTTCTCATAGGGTTTCTGCTCCTGGTCCTGTGTATGTGGTAATGCAACTCTTGGTTGTAACCTCTTGTTCCAGGACCACCACCAGGAGCTCCTTGCCACATAGTTTCTTTAACATTTTCAGTGATCTGGGCCAGCCTGACTCGAACCCCCAGGCCCATGAGTCAGAAAGCAGCTGGGAATGACCTGGCAAGGATCTGACAGGATGATTTTCATACCTCCCTCCCAGGTCATATCAATTAATTCTAGGAACAATCACCCAGATCCTCAGCTGTCCTTACTGCAGGAGCTGATGCTAGGGCTTTTTGTCCAGCAGAAACCCAAAGCAACCTTTTTAGATCATAAAACTTTGTTAATACAGATAAGATTTTCAATAAAAGGCTTTCTGTTCAGCACTCTGAAAATCTTCTAGAAAAGAGACACCTTTGTTAACCTGTCTCTGAGGACAAAATTGCTTCAGAAGTCATCTAAAATTAAGCAGCTATTTCATTTAACCTACTCAGCCTCCTGTCATGAAAACATATACTGTCTTTAAGATTATGGCACTGCATCTAGGAAAACAGACTATTTCAATACAATATTGGTGATTATGGCTGGTTTTCAGTGGTGGGTGGCCTTCCTCTTCACTGTTACCCTACCTCCTGCCCCCACTGTAGGATCCCAGCATGTCACTAATCAATGCAGCAAACTAATGCAAAATAATTGTGTACCTTTAAGCATGTGAATAACCCTAGAAATGCTTCACTGAATCAAATCCCATGAATTCAACACCTTGCAGGCTCAAATTGTAATCCAGGATTGGAAAACTCTCAAACTTTTCTAAGACTATATTCAGTTTTTAGAAATGACTGGTGCAATATGACATAGCCATTAGAAAAAGCTCTTGTGAAGGAGTAGAAGCTGCCTGTGCATCTAATTTAGTGATTTGTGTGGCAAACTGAACACAATATTCATATTTACATGCATGCTTATGTCTTGAAAGTACCTGTGTAGGAAAGTCAAGAGGTGTGAGTGTTGTACCATAAACAAATGCAGGAGGCACATGGGGTGTATTTGTCTCATCAGACATGCAAGGACATTTGCTAACATTTTCACTGGAGTGCTCTTATTAGACATCTTTTTGTTAGCTTGTGACCTTATTAGGAGCAATTGCCCATTGTTTCCAGGATTGCTTGAACTTCTATATGAGCCTGATTTTGATGCTGACTCATCAGTCCCAACAACCACAAAAGAAGCCAACAGAGCAGGCAACAACACAGGACTCCCTGCAGCCACGTTCTGCTGGTGAGGCACAACTGATGTTTGATGGGGAGGTGTGCCAAACACCATAGACTGGAATTAGATTTATGCCATGTACTCATTTCTCATATATAGTCCCCCTCAGTTTTTCCCTTTCTATATTTAGCTTTCCAAATGTGAAGGCATGGAGGAGGAATTCAAATATTTCAACACTTACTCTGAAGTGGCAAAATTTGTACACATTCCTACCTCCCTTTTTAACAGAATGATAAAGCAATGACAGTGCCACGTGGTGGAGTGTCACGCTACTAGAAGATATTTTCTGCCATCACACATTGTGCCAGATGCTGTTTAGCCACACATAGTGCTGTCTTGGCCTGGGAAAGGAGCAAGTAACAAAATGTCTAGATTGTGCTTTTACTGAGAAAGATTGGACCAGATGATCCTTAAAGTCCCTTCCAACCTGGTGTTCTATGATTCTGTGATTCAAAATGGACTGCCTGAGAGCAGGGCTGGTGAGCAAGGCTATGGGACACAGTTCTGCAAGGTCAGCTGTAGAGCTGAGCTCATCACAAAGAGCTTTAGTGCTTTGTATTTCATACTGCTAATATCTGCAAATACCTTCAGTGGGGTGGCAGCCAAAAGGATGCCAGTACCCAGCACTTAAGGAACAGAGTGTAAAATCAGGCTGTCTTGTCAAGTGAGCACAAGAGGCTGCAGTTTTCAGTCTTGTAACCATCACTGGTGTGTATTTATGTCGCTCTGGGCAGTCCTTCGCAGCCGGCACATGGAGGAGCCCATGGCTGCCAAGGGAAAGGATGTTCATTGGCAATATGAGCAGCAATCAAGAAAAATATAATTGTCCTCCTTTTAATAAAAAGAATGAACCATGTCCAGAATGTGAAAAATACATGAGGAGACCAGAGAACCATGAAGGAGTAGACATAAATTGCTAGTAACTGTGTTAAAAACAAGCAAGCAAGTAAACAAACAAAAAAAAATGGCAACCTATATGTTTGAAATATGCAATTATTTTAGACAATGTAAGAGATTATTCAGAAGGACAATTCCTGTGGCAGCTGACAACAAATTTATTTGGCTGTGTTCAGAAAACGCCTAGTAGACAATATAGGTGCATTCAGATTACATTGAGGAATGAATTTAAAAGACAACTTTTCTGCCCTCTGTGGTGACAGTGACATTGACTACAAAATAGTACTATTTAGACTTATCAGAACCGTGTGAAGGTGTTTTGATGAGTGACATTCATAACTGTCAGCAAAGCTTCCCTTAATGGCAGTGCAGCTCCGACACGAAGACGATTTGCCGTCTGCTTTGGCACTCACTAAAGTATTGCTCTGCTTGTGTTTGTATTTGGAGAGAAGCTCATTTACATTCTGACACGCACACAAAAAAATGAATGTATAGAGGTAAATGGAATCTTTTATGTCACCACAGTCAGGACCCTGCTATCACAGGTAATGGCACCCTGTGATTCCCATTTAAAAGACGTACAACACTTTGTCCTGAAGAGCCGAGCACCTCTCAAGGGGTGACCTGCTATGACATTTGTGTCTGCAACTTTGGTGTGTCTGTAGAGCATGTATCTCCATGTGTTCTACTGTGTGGGTGTCCAGAGGCTTAGACAGCCACAATCCTACATGGCTTGAGATTCCCAAACCCTTAGCTCATCAATCAAACAGTTAGAAATTATATTTATGCAAGGGAAAAATGATATAGCCCCTCCTTCCAAAAAGGCATAAATTTGGACAATCTTTCTTAGTGTTTATTATTTGTTTATATGTTACTATTTTCTGAAACATACTCTCTTCAATTTTAGTATTACTGATGAAGGCAGACTGAAAATGCTTCCTCTAATGACTTTCCTTTCTTTTCTCCTTTTAAACTACCTTGTTCAGACACACTACACTGAACTTGGCTGCCAGAGCATGCAGTTTCTATACTTTTTAAAGCATGTAATCCCCTATTCCTACATTTTTTAAACACTACAAAGTCATTTAAGTGTTGTAGATCATATTTTAGTCAGAAAGTCAAGATGCAGTTTTGTTGGACAGCCAAAAAAAACCAAAACCTGTTACAGTGTAAAGCCAGACAGGGAAAGCTTCACAGTAACAATACCACAGCTCTTGCAGCAGGGACCAGGCAACTCAGGGGCAGTCTAGCACAGACCCCAAGGTTTGTACCCTGCAAATATAACAGTCCCTCTCAGTATTCAAAAGATGCATTTACATTTTGATTTCTCTGGATCCACTGGTACCAGATATTTGGCCATAAGTGTCCAAGGCTGTCCCAGTCAGATCTCTTTTGTAAACTGAACACTGCAAAGGACCTTCTCTTTGGAGACTTGAGTGTTCAGCACCGCAGCAACTGCTTCTCTGCAAAGGCTTATTAAAATCACACCAGAAGCTTGCATTTAGCTGAATCGGTGTTTCCCTGCCAATGCTGTAGGAAAGGCTAGAGGCAGTCCCAGCAGGCCAACATATAGTTTAAAGCCTTTTGGCAAATGCAGCTCTGTTTTATGCCTTAGCTATTAAGGCCTATGTGCCCAGAAGATTTTAGGTGGGGTGAGAAGGAAATATGTGTATTGCTACAAAGGCAACTAACAAGTATCTTCCTGTTGGAAAGGATGGGGCTGTCCCTCTATGCACACACAGGACTGCACTTTGCCCATAGCAGCCAAAGTCTTGATGTTCTTCAGACTATCTGATATTTCTAATGGTGCAAAAACCCCATCTGGTACTGCCCATCATCACACTGTGGTCATCTCTGCATGATCCATTTTTCACTACTAATTCCCCAGCCCATGGATTTGTCATTTTTCACACCCGACTAAAGCCATGGGAAGAGAAACACAGAGAACACAGGCTTCATCTAGACTCTCTGGAGTTTTTTAGGCTCTGCCTGATCAGTGCAAAGGTGTCCCACCAAAATGTGTTGCATGAAGAAATTCCCACCTCTGTGGAAATCCTGCTGATTCAGATAGGCACCGAACAAGAATGTGCTTCTACACTTTACTGGTCAAATCCATTTGCTTCTGCCAGCTTCAAGGTGTAATTCTGACTAGACTCAGACACATCAGATTCCTTATGTATCCTGGATGCTCTCTGATGTGCGAAGCGGAGTCATTCATTGCGTGGTGGTAGCAACTGGTACAACTGAAATGTAATAGGGACAAGCACTTCCCTCATACTGCAGGGCTTGGCATTCCCTTCCTGGGCAGATTAAATTCTTAAGTAGTTTTTAATCAGTATGTAATCAGCCCTGGCCATTAGTTATGCCATCTGATCACGACACACAACTGCAGAGAGAGATCCTAAGGGTATCTAGGAGGACCCATGCATTATTAAGTGAAAAAACCGCAGACTCTACATATCACCCATTAATACTATGTATAATAAGTGCTTGTTGAGCAAACTTGCCAAGTCTAATTATTCTCCCAGTGGACTATGGGGTTTTTTTTGGCATTTCTACAAGTCTGATGGAAACCACAACAGGCCTGCTCCTGCAGAGGTGATGTGGGGAAGGAAATCTCTCTGATGTCCTTCAGGCTCCCTAGACAGTCCCTACCATGTGTGCACATGCATGCATCATGTCTCAGCCTTGCTCCAACAGACTGGAGGAGGAAATCCACAAGCTGAAGCCTTGTACAGAGGGATTGCATTCCTCAGCGCTGGAAGGATTGGAGTGTTAGAAAACTGTGAATCACACAAATCTGGTGGCAAGTGGGAACCTCAAAACATCTTTGATGATGCTGGGTGGGACCTAACCAGGTGCCAGTTGCAATGGGAAGCAAGAAGGGAGCTCCTTTCTGTGCTGATTCCTGACTGGCGACTGAGGAGGCAGCACAATTTGCCTTCCATGGCTGGACCCTCCTTTCCACTCTTCCAGGAAGGACAATCTGTGTAATAAAGTTTGTTCACAGCTCATGACCTGGGATGTGATGTACGATGATTCATATTTCTCATTTCCTTGGATTTTTTTTTTTTGAGATCTCTTAGTGTTACTCCCAAAAGTCAACTTAACCCTGAAATTGTGAGAATTTATGTGGCAAGATTTTTTGAGCACGTGCTCCTTCATGAGATGTGTTCTCCAGAAAGTCTGCTAGACAACAGTGCTAGTGGGTTGATATGGGGAAGATGAATGAGTCATCATTATCTCATCTGAGAAGTTAATAAAGATGATTGTGCTGATTAATTAAGACCAGGAGCAAAACCTCTCTGCTGCTCAGAGGGTGGGATACAGCCATGTGGGGCTTATCCTGCATGGAGTGCCAACATATCATTTGTATTATGATATTTAGACAGGTCTACAAGGAGGAACCAACACCTCTCTAAAGATAAACCTCCATTTGCAGACCTCTCTTAGTTGATTGTCTTAGAATATCCCAAATATCCACAAGACCAGTGTCATTCTCACTAAGCTCAATGTTTTGGAAAATGTCCTGACTCTTTTGCTTTATCTTTTTCTCTTTTCCATTTGTTTTTTTCCCGGCTTTTAATTTAATTTGAGTATTTCCCCTTCCAGCTAAGAAAATAGCTCTCTGATCAGTTAGATAT
>JAAGNO010024844.1:0-13022 GCA_033439905.1 Ceryle rudis
TCTTAAAAGACTTTTCTTTTTCTTTTTCTTTTTTTTTTTTTTTAATAAAGAGATGAACTAGAATATCTTGGAAGAAAAACTAGTAGACTTCCTATCCTACATATAGAAATACACAAATATGTAGAATATTACACCTCCTTATTTTTCACAAGTTCAAAAACCTCTTCTGTTGTAAATTGTCATAATTCTGTTGAAATGAGGATTTACACAGTTGAGAATCTTGACATGTATGTATTTATACTTCCTTTGCATTTTTGCTTATGACTTTTGTCTTTCTTCTTCATGCCATGGATGACTTTTTAGACTATCTATCTGTTCAGTCTTCCCCTGAAATTATAGCTGGAGTGCAGGAGTCCTGAGGGAAAAATATCTTAACTTGCTGAAATGTACAAATGGTCTTTTAAACAAGAATTCTTCATTTTGAGAGACACTGAACATTAACTTCCCATACATTTCAGCTGGAACTGGGGATATGTTGATCCAAAAAGCCAGGCCAGCATAAAAAGGCATACATATATACATAAATACACAAACAAGCAAAGAAATCCATGCTCAAACATAGAATTTCCGTGGTATTTTACAGATAATTATGGATGCTTTTTGTATGCGTTAGCATCAAAAGAGAAGGTAGTAATTTAAGTAATTTTTAATGTGTGTGTCTCAGAAAGTACACATCTTTTTCATGTAAGAACATTTAACAATTGTATAAATATATGTGCTATAGTGACAGCTCCAATCCCACACTGCAAAGGAAATGTCACTCCACTGTTCTATGTACAGTGGAGAACAGCTCTTCCTTTTATTTGCATCCTTTGAAGTAGAGAGGAGCACCATAAAAATGCTTCTAAATAAAGTACAACCTGGGTGGTAAATGGGAATTCCAGAGCCAAGAGTAGTACCAACTGAGTAAAATGTGAGCCAGACAAACTCAGACTGGCTGAACATTTTCTCATATTAAAAACAACAACAACAACAACAACAACAACAAAAGAAGTATAATTTCTGAACATTATCACACGGGGCAGACACAGACAGAAATCATTATGTGCGTATTCTGGTTCTCAAGCAGTATAAGGCTTTTCCAGTTATGATGTATAACTTAAAATTGCTGCAGGCTGCTGTATGTATTGCTCAGCTGTGTCTGTTAATAAGAGAGAGGTTGTAAACAGACAACTTTTGCATTACTCTAAACTGAACAAAGGCACTTTAAAGTGACTTTATCAATCACTGTGTCACAAAAGTGGAGAGTAATTGTAGAATACAATGGTTCTGTGACAGCTCAAAGTACTGCAAAGTGACCAAAAAGTACTGTAAAGCGACAAAAAAAGCCATCAAAATGACTGTAGATTGGGAAGAAAAAAAAAAAAAAAACCAGCAAAATGCTTAAGAATAGCAGGTATGAAATAATTAAAGTAACAACCTGAGATGGAGGGAAAGTACAAATGACTTGTCATTCTTTAGCTGTATTCTTAAGTGAAAGCTGTATAGATAGTTGTTCATAGATATGACAGAAGCTTTCTCTAGGACCTATATTAGTTTAAAAAAAAAATTTTGGGAAGAGGTATTTTGAAGTTCCCCTGTCATCATATGTCTGGATGTAAGGGCCATATAGGACATAAGACTGTAGGAAAACATTTAGAAAATACTGTGAATACTCACAGTAAAGTTGAAAGAGCCCATGCTGAAAGCAGTATAAAGGCTGATTAAGTCCTTGTTGTCAGTGCTTTTTTGAGCCTTGCTATCCTGCCAACGTAACGGTGAGGGCTGTATACAGTCACATACACAATTAAGTCTCCTGCCTGTCTTGGCTGTGCTCTTAAGAGCAGACTTGGCCTTCCAACAAGAAAGATCTCTGATTAATCTTCCATATCAGAAGCCCTCAATCTGATGAGAAGCTGGTAGCAATTTGGGCAGCTTAAAGCTTGAGTATTTTAATGCGTGTCTAAGGCAGATATTAAGTATATTGTATAGGAAGGAGCCACAGACTGTAGGAAGAGAGAAAACATGAAAGGACCTCTTCAGACTATCGTCAAAAAGGAGGTTCCCTTGGGTTTTTTTTATTGAAAGTACAAATACTGTTATTGCTAGTTACTGTTTATATCAAGGCAATACCTAGGGCTCGGTCTTCACAAATGGGATGTGCCATACGCTCTGTGGTATACAGCTGATACCCATGTACTTGAGTAAAGGAATGATTCTACCATGTATCACCATGCCCGAAACAGTTTATATTTAGCTAACACAACGAATGCTGATGTGACAGTAGATTTGCCTGTATTCTACTGAAAGTCCCTACAACTGTGTCTTCACAGTTAAAGTGAATATGGGGTACGCTTCCCTGAGGTACAAACACACTCCACACTCTTGCATCTGTTCTCCAAGAAAGTAATTTCTGAAGGACAGTTGAGTGACGAGCTAGGTTGCTCTTTAAAAAGGAGAAGAGTAATCGCTTCTTTCACGGGGGAAATAATCTCAGAATAGCAGGGACACAGACTGGTCTACCTCTAAAAAAATCTAGTGTCAGTTTTAGACATAGAAAACCAATGCTGACATTATTATTCATGTCCTCTTCCCCAAGATTGAGTTGAATAGAAATCTAGCAGTGAAAACTTCAGGAGCTCCAGAATGGGTTTTGTTCCTAGAAGCAGAACAACAAAACAGATAATTTACAGACTTTTCTAGTAAGGCTTGCTTTTCTAAAAAAGGCAATAGATCAGTGTAACAACAAATGCAGTCAAAAGGACCTCAAATTGTGTGAGCTGTCAGAAAATACAGGAGGCATGACTAGCATGTATGTGAAAAAGATTCTTTTGACCCCTGATGGAGTCTGGCAAATGCTAGCTTTTAAATAGCACTTGAGAAATATTAGTGAAAGACTACGGTTCCCAATATATACTTTGGAAAATGAAAAGCATGAGTGAGCTTCTCTGTTTAGGACATTTTATATAACCCAGTTCAGTAAAGAATTTAAGGGCGTATATAAATTAAGGTGTATGAGTAATCCCACTGAAGTTAATAAGACTATTAAAAACTGATGAAGTGTTTTGCTATATTGAAATCAGGCTACATACCATCTCATGGGAACATAGCTTACAGCACTCCAATAGAAAGGTTACCATTTACTTCAGTGGCAGTTACTTGCAAAGTTGAATCTATTCTTAGCTTTGCTGGTTCAGAGCAAACAGTCAAATAATCTTTCACCTTGGAACAGAACAGCAGTACTTTAACATCTATTGCAAAGCTTCCCAGAGTCCAAAAGAAAAATGCACGTAGGCAACTAGAAAGATCTTATCAAGGGGACACCGATTTTTATTCAATGATCACTAACATGCATAAGCATTCAGTATGTTTAGAAAAGCACTTTAGATATGGAAGATCCTAGGTAAATCACTATAGAGAACTCTCCATGGCTGGATTTTAGGGGTTTTTTTGCACTATGACAGTGGTGCTGAATTTTCTTGAATGCAGTTTCTTGTTACCTGGTGACTGTTCAGGACCTGGTTCTCATTCCTTCTGTACTGGTCAGGGAACGGGCAGATTTAAGTTACACACAATGCATCATATATATCATAACTGGACCAAACCAGTCACTATTGTAATGTATAGCTAAGTAGTAGACCATGCAGTTTAAACTCAAGTTATGATTGATACTAATGCCCTGGCTTCACTAAATGAAGCAAACAAAACAGCATTGCCTTTTGGCGTTGCTGCTGCTAGATGGAACACACTGGAGGAGCACGGCACATTGTAACTAAATGAGTGGAGAAACTTCAGTAGACCTCTGAAAGAGATTGTTAAGTGTTTGGTGGAACGTGTGGAGGTGTTATCTGTGTGTCTCTGGGCTTTGTGCATATATGTCCTTTAAGTTTGAGGTATTTTCTATTCAAAAGTCATTATTTTTGGATGGGAAAAAGCAAGCTGAAACATCTAAGCATAGTAACAAATAGTCTGGCGTAAACAGGTATTTACATCATCCTTAATTCTGATAGCTTCAGGTGACACAAAATAATACACTAATATTTCACCAAATTTTGTATATTTTAGTGTATTTATAGTGAAATGTCAGACCTGAGGCTAAACCGTTTCATTGGTGTTCATTTAAGAAACAAGGGTTTGTTTCTGAAACTGAGAATGAATTTTATTTTTTTTTTAATTTCTATAAAAGCCAAACTGTCAGTGAAACTATTGGAAGATGTAAGTGTGCATAGGTACTTTCACTTCTAAAGTGAGAAGGTTTGTTTTACTCCAGGGTAAAAGTTTGGGGATAATTTATGATGCTAGTTTTGTCTTAAGAATTTGGCAAACTCTCAAGAATAACAGCCTTAGTAATTGTACAAGGTCAGTTCGACTTGTAAGCAGTCTGGATTGTGGTTCTAACAGAGGCAGGTCAGTTTCTTAGGCAATATGGATTTTCCTTGTGGGGCAGAGTTAACAGCAGTACTGGCCCCACTGAAGTCAGTGGGAATTTTGCCAATGATTTCTGTAGAGCCAAGATTTCACTCGTCTTTGGTAGAGCTATTAAATACAGTATATTGCATAAACTGAGGGGAAAAGTACAAATAAAGAAGCTTCTTTTTTTTTTTTTTTTCTGAATTCATGTTAATGGTTCTGCAAATCCTTTTCTTACTAGCTATCTGCTTTATGAGACTCAAGACACAATTTGTTTTACTCCCAAAGAGTACATCAATTTAATGTGAAATCTAAAATCTTGAAAGAATCCTGGTTTTGGGCTTACAGTGAAACTATCACTTACATGCACAAGTTAGATCCTTGTAATGACTGGCTTGTATTTTTGTGGAACATTTCAGAAGTACAAACGATGGAGTAACTACCAAAGGAAATGTATATATCTGCCATTCAGCTGGAAATTTGGCTGTCTATACATTTCTAAGTTTGGAGAAAAGAATCTGAGAGCTACTCTGAACGCTAACATTATCCTAATAGAGATGACTATATAGGATGCTGCTTTCAAACACAGGAAATAAAAGTTAAGGTAAAATTGACCGAAATTACTTCATACCACACTCATGGGAAGTTAATGGCTCGAGGTTGCTGGTTCCTAACAGCTAACTCTTATGCAGCTTGTTTAATCTTATGGAGCTCAAAACATTTTACAAATCAAGTTATTCTTACAGATAAAATGAGGCACAGGGTTGTAAAGCATCTTGCCAAAAGGCATCTCACAAGCCAGAGAGAGAGCTGGAAAGAGAACCTCTGTTGAAGTCTGCTCAAACTTGCTGTTTTGCAGGCCGCATTTCTCCCAGATAATTAGTTCCTAAATAGGACTTTCGAGGGCTGGGGGGTCATTTTTGAGAGGTGACTGAGCATGGTGCTTTTGCCTTTCTTTTGGTATAAATTGCTGCTGTCTGTATGTAACATCCTCTTTTTTATA
This sequence comes from Ceryle rudis, assembly GCA_033439905.1. Lineage (NCBI taxonomy): Eukaryota > Metazoa > Chordata > Aves > Coraciiformes > Cerylidae > Ceryle > Ceryle rudis. The sequence goes on from JAAGNO010024844.1 coordinate 5,393, forward strand.
CATTGCGCTGGGGACTGGTCTTCCTTCTCACAGGGATATCTCACTGACCCAGTCCCAAACTCTATGACTAGACAGTCCCAAACTCTGTGATTCTTAAGAACAGTTGTGAGATCACAGTTGAAAGAAATAAAAGTAGGGGGAAAGGGTTTTCTGGATTAAAATGTAGTACAGGGCTGGTTGGTTCAGTTTTTTTTTAGATGGAACCTAAATTCTGTTGCTAGCTCTACTTCCAGAGCACAACCAGGAGCCAAGAAAGGAGTGTCAGACTAGGCCCTGATAGACAAAAACCTCAATTTTTATGCAAAACTTAAAGTATACTACAGCTCTTCTCCAAAGACTCTGGGCCAGTTTCCTCATGTAGACAGGCTGTGACTAATGATGTAGTATATACAAATGAAAATGCCTGCCCTGAGACCAGGGTACGTGCAGCATGGAACAGCTTAACCCATTAGGTTCATTTATTAGGGCTAATATCTTTATTTTTCCTCATGCAGCTGCCCAAAGATATTCTGATCCATCCTCCCTTCCAGTTAAGAGGCCGTGTCCACCAAGTTCGCATCTGCCAGATGTCAGCCAGTTTCCGTAGAATCGTGCCAGAAAATACTGTAAGTTTATAATATTTTTTCTTCCAAACAGTTTGCTACGCTACAAATAACTTTTAAATTATTTTGTATTAAGGTGCCCTCCCATAGCCAGCACTCAGAACTGCGTAAGCATGATGTAAATACAAGCCCCACTCCTTGTGTATAGTATAGTATAGTATAGTATAATTAACACGTGTTTGTAGAATCCGGCCACCAAGGATGATCTTGGATTCCTGGGACAAGGAGATTACAGCCCGAGGCTGTAAAGTCTAAAAGATGTGGTACATGAGTAAAATAAGGTTTGAGAACCTCTGTTAAAGATACTGAGACTGGAGCAAAAAAACAGAGGCTGTCTATGAGGCTGAGGAAAAAGGAGGAAGCCCAGTATATGTGAATTTGTGATAGAGCTTTATCAGTGTTCATACTCCTTTTGCTGACTGCTTACATTAGCCAGAGTTTAAATCACAGTTTCTACTGGTAAGATAAAAGTTTTCTGGAAGGCTGGGACTCTGCAGATGGATAGCATGGCTTCTTTATTAGGCTTATGCAAAAATCTGTAAATGATACAGTAAATTCATAAACAAATAATGAAATAGCACTGAACAAAGCAGATTTTAAGTGATTGTGAGGAAATGTAGAAAACTGTGCTCTTGATTTTAAGCTATTGGATACATTAGACTCTGGAATTTTATTTATGCAAACCTGAAAATGTCTTATATTCACTTGTATATTTTCTGTTTCCCAAAGATCATTCGGTCACATACTTGGATATTGGTTTTGTTTGACAGGGATGGAGCTCAGATTTATCAGGGATGTCAGGAAGGGAAATGGCCTTTTGCCAGAATAGCCATTTACTTTATTGATGGCTTTCCCCCACCCTTTATGATGAGATTTTATTTTTGTTTGAACAGTGAAAATAACCACTGGTACAGATGCTGATTGACAAATTTCAGAGTCACCCTCTGAGAGACTGCAGCTAAAATAATGACTGATCCCTCCTGTTGTTAGATCTGTGGGGGCCCCAAGCAGAGTATAAGGCAGATGCTATTGTCCCTTCCAACCCATGTGTGCATGACTCATGCTGCTCTCCAGCTTATCCCAAGCCCAGCCTTCCTAGGCCTCAGGTCCTGGAAAATGCCTTGCCTGTTCACACATAAGACTAGTTCTGCCTGCAGTGAGATGAGAGAGTCTAGAAGGGGAAAGGAAATTTATGGGGAGGGGGACATCTGAGAGTCTGGGAGGATGCATCTCTAGGAGAGGCAGGAAATGCCCCGTGAATGTCAGATTGAGTTATTCCTGAATTCTACAAGTAATGCCACAAGGGAAATGACATGGATCATCAAAGCATTCCTTTATGCCCCAATAAACTTCTTCTTGTCTTAGAAGCAGATGCTATACATATTAATAGAAAACCAGTGTGTGTTTTGAGTGTCCAACATAGCTGTAGATATTTTTATTAATCAGACAGGAAAGAAAATAAAATGTGGGTAACACTTACAAAATGGAAACAAACTCCAAAATGGGGAAAAACTCAAAACGCTTAGAAGCAATGTTGTTGAAAAGGGCTCTGCATTATTAGTCCCAGTCTGGAATATTTAACTGATCCATGCAGAGAGGAGAAAAATGTCCAGAGATTAATCCAGCAGTGAAAGGACAAGGAAAGCTCTATAAAGTAAGCTGAGCATCTTCTCACAGTCTTTAGGTATTTGAAACATAGAGGCCAAGTAGATACCCTGGTTTGGATATAAGCATCTGTATTGCTACCCATATGGTATAAGTGGCTTGGGTGATTGGCATCCACATAATTATATATATGCATGTATCTAATATTATTTCTATGTAATATTATTTATATAAGAAGCAGTCCAAATGCAGGATTGTTACCAACTTAATCTGACACTGTAATTATTCTGGAAGGAGTCCTGAGGCAGCTTCTCTGCCTGGCTTCATTGAATCATAGAATGGTGGGGGTTGGAAGGGACCTCTGGAGATCATCGAGTCCAGCCACCCCTGCCAGAGCAGGATCACCCAGAGCAGGCCACACAGGAACAGATCCGGGCAGGTCTGGAAAGTCTCTAGAGAAGGAGACTCCACCACTTCTCTGGGCAGCCTATTCCAGTGCTCTGTCACCCTCACAGTGGAGAAGTTTCTCCTCATGTTGAGGTGGAACTTCCTGTGTTCCAGTCTGTGACCATTGCCCCTCATCCTATCACTGGGAACCACTGAAAAAAGACTGACCACTTCTACTTGACACCCACCCTTTGGTAATTTGTAAACATTAATAAGATCCTCTCTCAGTCTTCTCCAGACTAAGCAGCCCCTGGTCTCTCAGCCTTTCCTCATAAGAGAGATGTTCCAGTTCCTTAATCATCTTTGTAGCCTCCATTGGTCTCTCTCTCGTATTTCCCTGTCCCTCATGGACTGGGGAGCCCAGAACTGGACACAGTACTCCAGATGTGGTCTCACTGGGGCAGAGTAGAGGGAGAGAAGAACCTCCCTCAACCTATTGTACACTCTCTTCTTTATGCACCCCGGGATACCATTGGCCTTCTTGGCCACAAGTGCACATGGCCGTCTCTTTCATAACTTGCTGTCCACCAGGACTCCAAGGTCCTTCTCCATGGAGCTGCTTTCCAGCAGGTCAACCCCTAGCTTGTACTGGTGTGTGGTTACTCTTTTCCAGGTGTAGGACTCTATTCTTATCCTTGTTGAACTTCATTAGGTTTACCTTTGCCCAGCTCTCCAGTCTGTCTATCTTGAGCTACAAGATGCCATCATACGCCAGATGGCATGAAGGTGGTGGCTACATAAGCCTTCTTGACTAGACTTGGAGGCACAGCTTCATACATACTAGGGAACAAAGGAGGCTCTTGGTCCTCCTACCTTCCTTTGCCTATCTAGGTCTTGGCATGACTCAGGCTGTTATCCATTTGGTGTGGATAGTTGGTAAGTTGGGATGTGGGAATGAAGATGAGCCTGCAGTGCGGGGGACAAACTGACTCATCTAAGGGGTGGTTTTATTCCAAGCTAATGCCTAACAAGGGTAGGTGTGTATCAAGTGTCCACAAGCTACACTACCCTAAGATGCTTTGATGGCCAACAATGATGCACAAAGCACTGAGTACATAGTGACAGTAACTCCAACATGAATACAAGTCCGGAGAGCTATTAAAGCATAAACTGGATTGATTTAGACTCAAGCAATAAATTATCTGTAATGCCATGACATGTTTCCAAAGAAATAGCCAAGGATTATGGTGCATCCACCTCTGAAAACACTAACAAGTGTTCTCTGTAAAAGGTGTGCTCTAGTTCAATTGGAAAACCTGTTGATACTGTTCAGAAGGACAAGCAAGATAGTTGAATGGTCTCCATAAACCTGAAATAGCCATTTCCAAAATGCTAAAACCAGAAAAAAGTCCAATATTAAAATGATAATGTGGCAGAGTTGTTGCCATAGGCATTTTGGACAGAGGTCTTCCATATTCCTGTTGGAATTCAGGAAAGATTCAGGCAGTGTTCTCTCCATTAAAGAAGCAAAACGGCAACTGCACTTTGTACATACTAGTGTTTGGAGCTAAACCCAATGGGTCGTTTTAATCCAAGACCAGGGATTTGCTTACTTTAGAGTTTTAGGTCTTATTTTTACGGTGGGAGACAGTAAGATCCACATGGACTTTTCTTATTCCTTGTGCATCTGTAGTGGTCAGTCATGTATTCTTACTAAGAAGGAGAATAGACCTTTTTATGCATCATTAGTGTGGCACATTTCCAGAACAAGAGCCAATATATAGCTTCATATTTTTTTGCCACAGGGCATAAAGTTTCCCTTTAATATCTACTGTTAGCTTTACTTTCTAGGTGAATCTTTTTTTCTTCCTTGAAACATTCTTCCTGAAAACTGGGAAGAAACAGCAATTTCCTTTCTCTCTCTTTAGCCCAACTTCTGGGACAGATGGGTGGAGGAAAAAACCTCAGGATTTGTGAGCTGCAGTAAAACAGACAATCTGGGAGGCACAACAGCTGGGACTAAGGGAAAGCTTTGTTCCTTAGGCAGAGGTTGATGTCCTTACATAGGCTTATTCAGGCCATCTCAAGAATTCTTGTTTCTATGAAACTAAGTAGCTGACTGACAACTGTGAACCTGCTCCCATAGATGGTAATAAATTTGTTAAAAGTAATTCTAAATTCTTTGTCAGTCTACTTGTGTGTATCTACTCTCAACAAGACCCTTGGAAATGACTTGTGCAACAATTTGTTGCACATTACTCATTTTTGTTGTCATTACTCATTAATCTGAGCTTCTGCAAATGATTTTTATTCTGCTGAAGTAAAAATAAAATCCTCATTAAGGAATTTGTTTGTTTTAAAAGCTATACAAAGGATTACAGGACCTTTGCAAACGGATGTAAGAAAAAATGTGGTTATGCAAAATGTTCCCTCTCATAAGCCCTTGCTTTCTGTTGACTTTCAGGAGCTTTGAATTGAGCCTGAAGTGTATGACTTAGCTCACTACAAAGCTTGGGGTCAGTAATTAGAATCACATGGAGTCGAGGCCATAGAATCTGATTGTAGGTGAGAGTGCCAATTTATCCTGGAAATGTATTAGTATTAAAAAAAAAAAAACCAAAACAAACCAAACCAAGGAAAAACCTATTGTCAGATCTGTAGATGACCATAGCCATGGTAGTTCCTATAAATATTTCTTAAACTGTTACTTAAAATTGCCTCATTTCTGGTAAACAACTTGTGGTGGCAAACTAAAGAGGAACAAGGAATTCTTAATCTGGCGTAAGAAATGTCCACACATGGTGTTAATCAGGGTAACTCCATGTGTGGACAGGCTATTATGTGTGACTTCACACTGATTTAGTCAAACTGGTGAACTGCTTTCTACCCGCCTTTAATCAATTAGGATAAAGTAAAGTGAAATAAGCCAAGATTGAACTGAATCCAGACTTCCTATACAGGAGATTCCACTGGTTCAGTTAAACCGGTAGAAACTTTAGAGAAGGTGTGATCTGCCTCCTGCCGTTGCCTGATACATGAAAAACAGTAGCTTGGAGGTTGCGATGAAAGACTGCCAGGGTCCCACTATAACTGATGTTAGATCCTTGTAAACTCAGTTAGGGCATTTAAAGGTGAAACAAATAGATATTTGCATGTAGAAAAAGGAAGCAAAAAATACCCCAAAATATAGTCATACATCCATCCATCCTTCTTCCCCTTTTGCAGTTGTCCCTTCCCAGTAAAAAAGGGGGGGGATGGGACAGACAAACCCAAAAAGAAACAGCAGTCGAAAAAAAAAAGACCTGAGCACTAAGAGTGTGGATTGGGGTCAGTTCTTTGATGTCTCTTCCTGCAGTAGATTTAGGAGGCACCATGAGAAGGTTACTGGAGCCCAGTTTAAGAGGAACTCCAGGAAATGGCCCTTCACACAATCACTGGTAGATCCACAAAACTTCTTGCCAAAGGATATTTTGGATAATAAAGGTTTACAAGAACTCACGGGGAGACAGGATAAATACCTGGAATAGAAATTCACTAGGAGCTACTGTGTGCGTGCAGAAACCACATTCCACTGAGAAAATGCCCCAAACTCAAAGCAGTTGGAGGCTAGGGGAGCACTTGGGAGAATTTTCACATGTGTTTTATTTGTTCATATCCTTCCCTGGGTGACCACTTACGATCACTGCTGAAGAGAGGCTAGTTGGACCCTTGGCCACATGGCCATTTTTATGTTCTTGTGTCGGGAAAAAGCAAGTAACCCAGTGTGGAATAAAACATGCACACTTTAAATTCTTACCATCTTAAAATACTTTTTCCAGCTGGACATTTTGAGGACAGGTACTAACAAGTTGCATTATTGATGAGTTACAAGAAGAATAGTCTAATCAGAGTCCATATGGCACAGCTACCACATAAGCACAAACTGACTTCCAACTGTTTGTCTCTAAAACCGAGGGCAAAGTATAGAGGGGTGATGAACTCTCCATTTGTTTCCATGCACATTTGCCTGCAAGTAATATTCACCACATTATCTTCAAGATCTTAGCAACAGCATAGCCAACTGGGTGCTTTTAACTCCAACTCTTCCTTTGACCACTATCTATCAGTGTTTGTGTTCCTGTTTAAATAAGATAAAGAGGTTGGGGGGAGGGGAAGGGAGGGGAGAACGAGAGCAGAGCTGACTGCCTCATTTGGGTTGAAATTCTCATCCTGACTTTTTAAGAGGAAGGGGAAGAGAACGGAATATTTTTTTTTCCAGTGAATTTCATTGAAAGATTCTAGAATATCTTGCCTTTTTAAAAATTCTTTTTATCGAGAGAAGTTGTGATGGAGTAAAATTCACAGAAAGACCAGGAAAGAACGGGGGTTGAGAATCTCCCCTCCAGAGATTAAACCTTTCCTTCTCTGCTAGGTGGTTTTTCTTTTGTTTTTCTTTGCTTTGCCTTTATTTGTGGTTTCTCCTACTTGGCAGCGAGAGAAGTCGCTGCATTTCTCCTTCACAGAATCAGTCACGCCGGCCCTAGGTTCACGCTGAATATCTGTAAAGTTTTCCGAACTAAAGGGAGTCACTTTTACAGCGTGTGTGGGGGTGGCGGGGAGAGAGGTAGGGGTATCGGAAGCAACAGGGTCTTTGCCTCCGAGGTGCGGTCGCGGCTCTGTTCTGCTAAGCACTTGCAGGCTGTATAATTAACCGGGTAGGCAGTGAATTAAATCTTTGTAAAGCCCACCGAGTGGGGGGATCCTGCAAGCTCTTTACCAACCGGTCTCAGGCGGCTGGGATAACATCAGAAACAGCAGCAACAGCAGGAGCAGCAAGCAAAAAGGGGGGAGCCCACTGGACGCTGTAGGAGAGCCAAGCCCCGCTCTCAAGCGAGTGCTCCCGCCGGCGGGGAGCTGCGGGCAGCCGATGGACAACCTCCGCGGGGCCCGGCCGCTGCGGCTGCTCTTGCTCCTGGCGCTGGTGCCTTCACTTCGGGGCCAAGGTAAGTGCGGAGAGCGGCGCCGAGCCGATCAGGGGGTGTCCGCCGAGATGCGCT
>JAAGNO010024845.1:0-12355 GCA_033439905.1 Ceryle rudis
TTGCCCTTCATGAACCCATGTTGGCTGGGCCTGATCCCCCTGTTGTCCTGCACTTGCCACGTGATCACCCCCAAGATCAACAGTTCTATAATCTTCCCTGGAACCGAGATCACACTGACAGGCCTGTAGTTCCCTGGATCCTCCTTCCTACCCTTCTTGTAGATGGGTGTCACGTTGGGAAGTCTCCAGTCATCTGGGACTTCCCCAGTTGACCAGGATTGCTAGTAAATGATAAATAATGATATATGATAAATGATGAATCATGATTAAAGATATATGATAATATGATAAATGATAAAGAATGATAAATGATAAATAAGCCTCCAAAGGATGCAATGTGGATACCTACTCCAGTGTGGTTTGCAAGAAAATATCCTCTCTGGAACCTGGAGCACCTCCTCTCTCTCCTTATTCATTAACCTTGGTGTTCATGAGTTGTCTTACACATTTTCTGACTTCTCTCTCACTGCTACTGCCATGGGTTTTTTTCCATTTTTTTTTTTTTTTTTTTACACTTTGCTTTTCAACAAACAGCATTCCTGACTGTGTCAGCATCTTTTTATTGTTCCCATCTGCATCCATGCCATCTGTTTCACAGAACTTCCAATATTTTTCCCATAAATCACATTGTGTTTTGTATGCAACAGAATTGTCAATATTTTAATGGACTATCCTCAGCAGTCCACCACAGAGCCCTGCTCTGTATGTGAGCAGTGATCCGCTTCCAAAGGGTTTTTCATTTATCTCTCTCTGCCTGATCAGCTCTTGTTCTGGCAGAAGAGAGAGCTTACCAGACAATTGCTGGCTTCTCTTTTTTAAAAAAGCTTTCTAACTGATATTTTTGTCATAGGGGTGATGCTGCTAGCTCCTAAGGTGACACCCACACCATCACACAAAACAAGGGAAGGAAGCAAACTTCAGCATCGTCCATTGCTGGTTAGCTCATTACCCAAGACAAATCTCCTTTCTCCAAAGTACACACAGTGTAAAGGGCATAAGCACAACATGTACTCTGGGCTCATTCATCTTCAGGATTTCCCTTGAAAGTTTAATCTTTACTCCAATTTCCTTCTTGGAAGAAGGAACCATACTGAGATAGTTTCAGATTTTCTTCCAATATATCTCTGTGTTCTTTGCAGTGTCCCTTAAGTCTCTTCTCTGCAGCATACATGATATGTTCCTAAGAGTTTCTGACACTGTGCAACGAATCCACAATGTCAAGCAGATTAAGCAGTCTTGGAGTGAGGCGATTTAATGTGAAAGCTTCTTGGAAAGGTGACTACATGCATTCACGGACAGAATGATGAATGAGGATAGGTATTAGATTGTGTAATATTTTTAAATGTGTGTTATGCTATTAGTAAGGAATTGGCATATTAACAGTAAACAGAGTTAAAGGGATCTGAAGAGCCCTTAGGCAGATCTGGATCTTCTTCCACCAACAGAATCTCATCAGAACAGAAGATATCCACAAAACTACTTTATGGGATTGATGGGGTTTTCTACATATTGAATGGACATGTCCTGTCAAAAAAGATTTTTGTATTGGGTTTTTATGGCATCGTTTTGGTAGCAGAGGGGCTACAAGGGTGGCATCCATGCGAAGCTACTAGAAGCTTCGTCTCTGATAGAGCCAATGCCAGCTGGCTCCAAGACAGACCCACCACTGGCCAAGGCCACCAATCAGTGATGCTGGTAGCCCCTCTGTGATAAAATATTTAAGAAGAGGGGAAAAAAATCTGCTCAACAGCAATTGCAGACAGAGAGAGGAGTGAAAAGGTGTGAGAGAAATAACTCTGCAGGCACCAAGGTCAGTGAAGAAAGGAGGTGGAGGAGGTGCTCCAAGTGCCTGTGACAAATACCATGGTGAAGCAGGTTGTCCCCCTATATGGATGCTAATGGTGTGACAAATATCCACCTGCAGCCTGTGAAGGACCCCGTGCCAGAGAAGGTGGATGCCTAAAGGAGGCTATGACCCTATGGGATAATTGTGTTGGAGCAGGGTCCTGGCAGGAACTGTGAACTTATGGAGAGAAAAGAGTCAGTGCTGGAGCAGATTTTCTGGCAGGACTTGTGATCCCACAGAGGACCCATAATGGAGTGGTCCATTCCTGAAGGACTGTACCCCATGGAAGGGATCCCATGTTGGAACAGTTCATGAAGAGCTACAGCCCATGGGAAAGACTCATGTTGAAGAAGTTTATGGAGGACTATCTTCTGTGGGAGGGATTCCACACTGGAATAGGGGAAGAGTGTGAGGAGTCCTCCTCCTGAGAAGGAACGAGTGGCAGCAAGAATGTGTGAAGAACTGACCACAACCCCCATTCTCTTTTCCTCTGTGTCACTTAGTCGGGAGGAGTTAGAGAAATTCAGAGTAAAGTTAAGCTGGGAAGAAGGGAGGGGTGAAAGGAACGTGTTTTAAGATTTGGTTTTATTTCTTATTTCCCTACTGTGATTTGATTGATAATAAATTAAATGAATTTCCTGTAGTCAGGTATGTTTTGCCCATGACAGTAATTGATAAGTAATCTCTTCCTGTCCTTATTTTGATCCACGAGCGTTTCGCCACATTTTCTCTACCCTGTCCAGTGGAGGCGATATGATAGAACAGGGGGACAGCTGGGATCCAAGCAGGATCAACCCACCATAATTTCATTTGAACGTATTTGAAGTATGTCTTGCTATAGGTGAGAGTGAATAGTTATCACCTATAGGTGATAGTTATGAAATACATTTAAAGATTGACAAATTCTCATCGATTTAAATGTTTTTAATATTAGCAGAAGATTAGTATAAGACATAGTTATCAATGACATCAACTGTCAGCAGTTACATTTGATATATATCTGTTACATATTTGAATCTGTACTTAAAGAAAATTGAGAAATAGATTTTATGGTGGCTTCAGTATAGCTTTGGCCCAGTAAAAACCTTCAGTAAGACACAGGGAATTTCTGATTGCAATAATAGGTTCAAAGTAGTATTTTCTAAAGAAAATAGCTTCTTATTGCTTTCAAATATCTAAATGGAGGCAGTATGTGTCTCATCAATATCTGGGGAAATTTTGTATCAATAGTAACAACTTTCTAGGTTACAAAGCAAACAATGTTATTATCTCTTTTATACAAATGAGAAAAATGAAGCATATAAAGTATATCAAATGACCTAACTGATCCAGTAGACCAACTGTGAAACTAAATCCATCATCTCTTGTGTTGTAGTGTAGGACTTCTTTCATAAGTCTACTAAAAATATATGGTTTTTGATTTTTTATTACAGACTAACAGAATCAATAATGCCTTCTACAAACTTTTGGATGACTGTGGTCACGCTTCCTATATATTTCAGTCTTGCCTCAGCTTCTTTTCTTCAGCTCTTAAAACATGTAAAAGGAGCAAGAAACCACATTTCTTTAAGAGTTTCAAATGGAAAGGTTATATCCTGAGCTATTTTGCCAAGAAATGCTCTACTGTGACCTCTGAGATATGCTAATTTCATTAAATTGTTTGTTTGTTTGTTTACACTTTGTAATAAAACTTTCTATGGGATATTAAATGCAACTTCAAAAACTTTCTTTAGAATTAGGAATGTATTTTTCTCAGGAAGTAAATATGAACAATACAGCATCCTACCTGTGAAGACAGAACCATATTCCCAGCAGGTTCTTACAAAAATGTGAACAAAAATCTGACAGTTGCTGTTCACATAACTCCCTACTTTTCTTTATTACTTTCATCATATCAATGATGACATGGAAACACTGAACAAATTCTGAACTTCAGAAAGTATCATTTACTAAAGCACAGAATCTTAATAGAAGTCCAGTATTGTAAGGTAGCATTTGTCACTGTTGTTTGAGTACTTCATTGGAAATACAGTAACGTCAATTTTTTGACAACGTGAGACCCATTGTCAAACTAGTCTTAACATACCTCTCTATATATGTATTATTATACACGTATATATGAATCTAAGGAAAGTGAGAGAGTATTTTTTGTACTCTTATAAAAGAACAGCTTTTTCCTCATGCCAGTTGAGAAACAAACAAAGACTTGGAATTTGGTAACATTTTTTTATACTATATCTCACAAAATCAGACTTAGGAAATTAATTTTTCCTTGTGTTATCAACATATTATTGAAATTGTACAAAAAGCAAAAAAGATAAATTGCATTGTGTAAAATGTGTATGAAAGTGTGCCCACTGAGGTTCTACAACACCACCATTATTAGATTTAGGTTTTGTTAACCTGTTAATCAGGCAGAATAGGAAATAAAATCACAAAGTTTTAAATTGGTTGATTCTTTCAAGCTCATTGAGAAAAGGGGTTTAGAGAGATCATAAATATGGATAGAAACAACAAAATGAGATTAAACCTCGAGGAAGGTAGGAAAATGCCTCCAGAGGAAAAATAAGAAGAAAGGCCATTGATTCTGGTGAGGCTGTATTTGGAATATTGCATTTAGTTCTGGGCATCTCAATCCTTGGGATTTTCAGAAAAATCTAACAAAAATGGGTCTAAAGAAACTTATTACAAAATTATAAGGATTAATAATGTATATTTCAACCAAGTCTGAAGCTCACCCCTTGATTTTGTTGTGTACACTTGTTATGCTATGTTTATGCATGTAATTGATTTACAAGAAATGAAAAATGAAGGACAAGCCTTGACTAAACTTAAGTGTGCAATACGTCTTTTTATATATCCCTAAATGTACATAGCCAGGGCTAGCAGCATTACTTGAATGACCTCTAATGGTTAAATGGGAACAGAATGCAGTTATTATCTAGTGAATTTTATTTGCAAGTCATGGTTAAGATGCCTGCTTATTGCATTATCTAGGTGACAACATCTACTATCAACATTACTTCTCTCTTTCACAGTAAGATACTTCTCAAAATTGTAATTATTTGAAAAAGAAAAAAAAATCTCTAATTGTGTTGATTTTATCACAATAACAGGGTTTTTTTAAACATATAACTTCATGAAATAATTGGGTGTTTTGAGAAATAATTACATGCAGAGATATGCCAGAGACCACCTAAATTCCAGTCAAGGCCTTGGGTTCAGATACTATTCACATCTTGTCTATATATGTGACTGAGAAAAAACGTCTTTATTTCTATGCAAAGAAAACTGACCATGGGTTACAAACTGGAATTGTCTTCAAGCAGTGCACACTAAGAATAATGAGGCTTCAGTGTCCCTGTGTTTTGTATACCCAAGTAGATAAATATAAATGTACATTGGTCAATGGAAAGTGACAAAGCATGTGGGAGAAAGTCAAGAAGTTAAAATTTCACTCCTCTAGGCTAGTTCTGTCTGGGGGAACAATGTTGGGCAATATTTTAAGATTCTATTTTTTAGTTTATTTTTGCCTTCTTTTTCTATGTTTTTCACAAAGTCTGAAGCAGCAGTATTGTGCAAAAGAGGATACTGAACACAACATTTAAGAGTTTGCCAAACACAGCTTTTTGGTCTATCTGCAGTGATGCATTGAGACTGTAGGCAGGCATCACATCAATTAGTGTTTTTTATAATTTTCTTGTACATGGACTTTTCCAATTCCCTCCAGGGACTGCTAGAAATTGGGGCAGGGTTTAACCATGGCCTTCAATTTTAAGGAAGGCATTTTTGACAAGCACAGTGGCAAAAAGATTTGACTTTTTTTAGAAAAAGCCTCCTCAAGTAGGAACAAATGCAGCTATATCACTGATATGGATCTTGATCTTAGGTGTACAAAAGGGCAGAGGTTTCAGAGAGTGCCTCTGATTGACAGTGTCTGATTTCTCTGCATATTTTTTTTTCATTTGTGTTGACATTGACAGGACCAGAGTGACTACTGTTCCAGAGCCTGCAGTGAGAAGCTGTACGAAGGAGAGGAAGAAGAGTTAAAGAAATGAATTGCAGCTTGCAGATCATGTAACAACAGAGAAACTTCTGTGAGAACCAGTGAAGATATCAATCAAACCTCAGAAATTATGGAAGGAACTTCCTTACAAAGAAAAGAAGACACTGCCTGTTGAGGCACAGAAAAGTAATGTCTTCACTGAAACTGAGTCAAGAAGTAGGATGTGCCTGCAAAGATATCAACAGAGACAGATTGTTTATAATGTTTTTTATAGTCTTACATAGTCACTTCAGCTTTTCTTTATTTAAATAACAATTAAGCAGTCTAGTGCTGAAGATTTAGCATTGTAACCTGAAGAATAGGCAGGGGTTACAGTGAGTTGTCAAGGTTACTGAATTTGTTGCTAGGAGGTCTTTGATATTAGATCTGGGTTTTCCATCGTCTTAAGTCTCGGGGCTATTTATGCATTTCTCTCTCCTGCCAGTTGTCCCTACCTTGGCTCATGAAACAAAGGGCTATGTTTTGTCTGGCAAGGGAGGTCCTTGGTCTGTCAGGCGCTTCCTTCAGGCAGCAGTCATAGAGCTGCAGCTACAAAAGGGCAGACAGTACTTGCTTTACCATAAGACAATAATCACAGATAATTCCCACCATCCTCATCAGCCTGTGTTACTTAAGATCTGATCTCTGGTATGCACAAGGCTTTCACTATATGCAAGTTTTGGATAATTAATAAAATCAATTAGTATTCTTCACACATATTGCTCAAAGTTTGTTGACACTATTAAAAGTATGTGTGTGTTTAATTCTTGCCCTCCCCTACTGTCACCAGCAAAATCTATCACGTTGCGAGTCGCTTATTTTCTGACCACAGATATTCTACAGCCCTTGCATCTGGTAATCAGATAAAATTAATAGGAACATCTCATAACTGTTTGTGATAACTAGACAAACTACTACCTGTTGCAGTCCTGAATCATGAGATCTTTTGCCTACAACTTACAGGACCCTGTTAATTGTTGTCTAACAGGTCCTGTGGTGCAGAATGTACATCTGGGTCTTTGAAGACTTTTAACGTCAAACTTGAACCTTTTGTTTGCTTGTTTTGTTTTAATTCCCTTTTTTTTCCCCTGCTGCATCATATACTCAACTGTAAGGGTAGAGGGGAATGAGCAGAAAGATGAAACTATGAAGCACAAACACAACCACTCTTAAGAACAAGAAGAGCCTAATCTTGATGAATGCTCTAAATGACTGGTTTAGGCAAATCTTTCTGTATCTTCAAGCAGTAACCTGTGGCACCAACGTTGGGCAGGAAGACGTGTATCAAGCAAAATCAGTGATACTTTTGACCCACTGCAAGCAGCCTTACTGTTGAATGACAATATACTAAGTGTCATTCCAAACGAGTTAAATAATTTCTTCATTTAAATCCAGGAAAGACCAATGAATCTGTCTTGATACTTAAAGTATATGAGGAGTAACGGAATTTTCACAAGAAAAACCAGCATTTGCAGGGTTATTTCCTAGTCTGCCAGGAATGCTAATCAGCTATTCTGAATGCATGTTTTATTTAGCTGAAATTCACCAAATACATTTTTGATTCTCATTCAAGAATTTGTTCTAGGTCCATGGCTGTTTGCAGTTTCTGTGGGGTTTTTATATTTCTGGAGGGAGATTAAATGAAAATTTGATCATAATACAGAATTATCCAAAGTCCCTATGATGACATATTCTGGATGGCAGTATTACTAATCTCAGAGGGACCTCTGCACGGTGTGGGATTGAGCCATGGCCTCAAGGTGGAGATATGGGGAGGAACTGTATTTTTGAGTCCTGACAAAATCCAAGTAAGGCATATGATGATACAGCCTCAAAATTATTCTAAGTTAGAAGAGTTCACTGAGGTGTGGATTGCTTGGGTGCAGCATATCGGAAGTCAGGACCTCACACTTCTTGGTAGAGGCCTAAGAAAAAAAACCTTAAGGCAGCAATGGAGTCTCAGAACAGATTCCTACTTTGTGGAATCTGTGGCACACTATTTGTTCCATTCACCTTTGGATTCTCTCAGATTGGGGAGTTAGATGTTCCAGTTTCCCTCTCTCACAATAATGTAGCCATTGTTCCTGAAGTCCATGCCATGGAAGACATGAGCTTACATTTTACAAATCTGAAAGTCTCATTTTCTTTGCAATGAAAGTCTTGTAGTATTCTGGAACTATATCCATGATAGACTAAAGAGTTAAGTACTTCTAAGTACTGGCTGCTGAGACAACACTAAAAAGTCCAATATCATAAGTTGCTGAAAGAAAGCACTGTGTCCCAAATCTGCATATAGAGAAGAAACATTCTCAGAAACATTCCACAGTAGTGAATTTGAATAGTGAGTAGTGTGATTAGGAACTGTGTGTGAAAAACACTAGTTCTGAGGTGGCCTAGGAACAAAAGAGTGGAACCAATATAAACATGCTAATATAAACTCATAAAAGCCCTCTATTTTCCTAAAAGGAAGATGCAAGCTATTTAACTTAAAAATCTGGGGCATTCTTGAATTTGTGGTCACGGTTTTTATGGCCAGTATGGTAATAATACTGTGCAGTGTAGAAACCCTCCTATTGATAAAGAAGAAATACTCCAAAGCATCCTGAAATTGAATAATTGATTTGAAAATCAATTGAGGATTGATTTTGGAATTTGTACCTATATTAAAGCAGGAGATGAAGCCCATTTACATAGGAAATTGTTAAGCTGAAAGATTAATAAATAAAATATTACAGAGCAAGAAGGCAAGTGACAGTAGAGCTGAATAGGAATGATATGTTTTCATATTTTTTGCCTTTGGGAAAGAACTTTTCTTTGCCAACACATACATTCTGACTTCTCCGAAAAACTCATGGCATTCCACCAGTATGTGACCGGATTATGTAAATCATTATTATTTGCTTAGTCAAATAGGCAATGCATTTGAAACATCGAGCTACATTGTTGAAGGAGACAAAAAATCCATCATAATAAAAATTTAGAAAATAAAAAAAAATGCACCTTACAATACAGTTGGCAGTGTCAACAGATGGTATAAAATTGCTACCATATGTGTTCTTGATACATAAAACAATGCCAAAAGAATGGCTGCCTACTGGAATAGTTGTCAAGTGTCAAATCAGGATGAACATCTACAAATTTAGTGAAGGATTGCCTGAATGTCATTTGGAGTAGGATATGTGTGCTGCTAAGAAACAGGAAGGCTTGTCCTAGAAGCACTGAAAGAATATGTCATCAGCAGAGAAGAATACTATTAGAGAAAGAAAAACTGTTCTTGTCACACTAGGATGAAAGATGTTGCAGCTACAAGTCCTCTATACAATAGACCATTTAGTCTTTATAATCAAAATGGATGCTGACATAGGATCCTGCTTTAACACTTGCAAGAAAAATGGAGGAGCCTTGTGCCGCATGGTTTTGTCATTGGATTAAAAAGAAAGAGAATAGACAAAGCCTGAAATTGTAGTGAAGGACTTTAAGAAATGCTATTTTTCAAATCCCATAGATGGAACTAAGGATGATTTGTATGAATCAGAAAAAGAAATTCAGAATGATGAAGACATCAGAAGTAAGAAAAAAAGTTGATTATAAAGATAATGACAGTATGAGAAATAGTGAAGAGATATAATATGTAAAAACTGAAGGCAATAGTAAAAAAACATAAGAGAAGAAAGTAGCCTAACTTTATAGTCAGTCATTAATGAGAAGTTGCTTTGTATTGGTTAAAGGTAACAGATACCTACTAAAATCTTTCCATACATAACCACTTTTTTCGGGAGTTGATAAAAGTTACTACAGTACATTGTATGGAGTGCTACACTGTACCAGTGTTTAGTTCCATTAGACTGCAATGTGACAAGTTCAATACTAACATTTCTAAAGCCCAATTTATCACCTCATGAGATGAGGGCTCCAGATCATGAAAGGTGTATACTCTCTAATATTTATCCTTTGATTTTCCTGAAAGTCTTAGGAAACCTATTCATAAGCTTGTCTACTAATAGTAATTATTTTTTTCTTATAAACTCCATTTTATGTAACATTTGGAAGATACCTTTTTTACTGTGTACACTAGTGTGTACTAAACCAATGGAGTTCTGATCAAAGACTAGAGGTCTGTGATGCTAATATAAAACAAGTGCATTGTAAAATTTAAACTGTGTGGCACTGTAGAAATAAGGCATTCAAATACCATTTTTTTCCTTCATACTCTCTCATATCCTTGTTCTAATAGCTGACTCCAATATCATCCAGTAAAGACAGTTCAAGGTATCTAAAGTTTGGAAACAACACCAATATATTGTAATTATGACCTAATTGCATAGCACCCTAGATTTTGATTTTATTTGCAAGATTTCAGGATTTATATTATTTATTCTGTGCACGAGTTTCTCAAGTCCCTTTCATGTGAATTTTCACAGTGCTAGTTTTGAGAGTCTGTGTACACTTCTTTCTGTCATCTTCTAAATTAAATGTTTATTTGAGACACTTCATTTAAACTATTTTGATTTTCTCTTTAGTCTCAGTTGTTTTAGTTAAAAAATTAATCATGCAGTCATAGCTAGGATATTTTCTCTGACAACACTGTTCTTATTTGTGTTCAAGTGTGGTGATGGAGGGTAGATTAATTTAAAATAAAGACAAACAAGCAAATTGCAGTTTTCCAATCTACAGCAGAACCATAGTGCAATAGATGGATGAGACACAGAAAGAATGCTTAAGAGCTGTAAACATTCTTGTTTAAAGAAATAATATTCACTGTAATGAGAAAACTCATTTTTCAGCATAGCTGATGTGAATATTTCATCGTCAGTTACTATGAATATAATCATAGATATTTACCAAAGAAAGAGGAAAAGACTTTACTGAAAAGAGAAAACTGTTTTATACATTTAATGTGGTTTAATACATGCTTTGTTTGTTTGTTTCTGCTGCATTATAAACCAAGGGAGAAGAAAAAAAAAAAATTAGTTTAGAGAGCAGCTTCTGAATTGGATTAATTTGTCAGCTGTCATAATTTTCTCCTATGATCATCTCCCCTTATTCTAACATCCAATCTTCCTTACCTGATTAAAACCAGCATCCCTCCAGCTATATTTTCAGTTTGTTTTCTATTCTTCCCTGTGTTTATGCAGAATAGCTTTTGGCTTATTTTATTTAAATAAGGACTTGATTGTGTTCTGAGAGATCTGGGATCATGTCTTTCTATACTGATTGATCTGTCTGTAAGACAAGAACTTATTAATGCTATCAGACATATTATGACTCCTTTAATTCAGTTGGAGAAGCACATATCAAAGCTACTAAATCATATACTTAGAACCATCCATGAAAAATGTGGCTAGTATTTAGAGGAGCTCAGTTCTATTTCTGCTGTGTATTATTTCACAGACTGAAGTCAGGCATGGGATTTAGTGATGGCTGGTATTTTGGTGAGTACAAACTAGGTAATTGGACAGGCACTTTGCCTCTGTAGATGATAAATATACATCAAAGTAGTGAAACAGTTGAATTATTTTTGGGGTTCTGAAATATGCCTTCACTCATATCTTAAAATTATTGTAGTTATTTTATCTTAATTACCATAAAGGCACTATGTACATTGCCAGTTTGATTTAAATATTGTCCTCTAGAGCCAAGCTGATTCTACAGAGGATTGGAATGTCCAGTCTCTTCTCTCTTGGTGTTTTCTCACTAATTTTAGCATTTCAAGTTCCAAGTTTTTCATAATTACCTTTTATCAGCTCATTAACAGATCAAATTTCAACATTTATACACATTCTGAAACTTCACTCACATAAAACAGATTAATAATTGCCACAGAACTTATTACTGATCTTTATTTAGCTTGCATTGAAGAAAAATTATGAAATACTATCTGGAGTTACTTAATGGTCATCATTCCTTATGTTTATGAAGACTGAGTTCTCATGGACTAATACTTAAAAAATCCTATAAATGTCCTTGTCCTTATTCCTTTATCCCAAGAACAACGCATAGTTGAAGTGATCCGGAAGTGGTTTTCCACAGCTGACTTCTTTTCTTAAAGTTTGACAGATGACATTTTCTTCTAGATAAAAAAAAATATTTTACTATCATCTAATAAGGGAGTAGACCTTGATTCAAATATCAATGTGTAAGTGTTGCCATAAGATATCCTGGTTCACCTGGAATATCAGAAGATTTCTATACCAAGAAATGCATCCAATTTGAACATTGTGAGATAAGCAGCTTTGATTTCATAAAGCACTAACTATACCATCTTGTTGTAATGCATCTTGAGAAGAGTGGACATGTGGCCCATCCAGACTCAGTATTGCCTTGGCATGTCTGAGCTTGCCCTAATATAATCAGGCCTGAGGGGCGAGCAGAGACATGTCAAGGCACAGCAGGCTTGCAGGAACAGTAAGCTGAGGCCTGCTAGAACAAGACAGAAACTGCGAGAATGTCAACAACAGAAGAAA
>JAAGNO010024845.1:15002-42471 GCA_033439905.1 Ceryle rudis
GGAGATTTTCAGACAAAAATGCACTGAAGTACTATAGTGCAATGAATTATGAGTATACTGTGTAATATGTGTGATTATTTTATCTCAGTTGAGAAGTAAGAAAAGAAATATTAAAATCTCCAGTCTGTTGAATATATCAAATACAGTAAGTTTTCAAACTAATGGTTTGTAGAATTATTTTTCCATCTATAAGAACAATAAGCCTGCCCTACTTCTTAATTATGCAAATTAATAAACTGAATGTCATAGCAGGAGTAGTTATTAGATTGCAATGTTTTAAAATACTTCCCAGCCTTTGCTTATCTTAGAGAGTATTCCTGTTGTAGATATTACTTCCTAAATCTTAAGTGCATTAAAAATCTGTAAAATCTTCAATCTACATATCATTTTGATATAGTTTATTTACAACAAGGGTACTGCACTTTCTAGTATTTTTTACCATGTTTATAAATCATGTAACTTTTATTTATAATTATCATGACAATAGCATAACATACATTGAAAGATTATGTAGGTATATGTTTCATCATAGGTATGATTAAATGGATCAAATATTAAACAATTCTACCTACTCTTTATGGGGTAAGTTAGATGAAGGTGCCTTACATGTTTTTCAGACTAAATGTATAAGTATTACAGGTTCTTGGGCTCAGCCAGTGTGCAGCAATACTTACCATGTCAGACGTTTTAGGGCTTATGATTGATTTTGTATTAAATTTACTTACTTATTTTGTTACCCCCAATAAAATTGATGTTGGTTATAACATGATATACTGAAATGTTGTTCTCAATATAACAATGTTTTCTATCTTAACTCCATTGCACCTTATTTCCTCACCATTCTCTCTTACAATACTGCATTCCTCCCCATAGCCTTTCTCAACCTTCCACCATACATATAGGTATACTAATGGCTGGACAGAAAGTCAAAGATAGTATGTCTGGATCCATGTATAATGGGTGGCCAAGAGAAAAACTGCTGATTTCAAACCAAAGCTTTCCTTCAACTGGACTGTTTGCTTTGATCTATTACATCTACCCAGCTGCCAGTTTCAAGGAACTTGCAGGAACTTAGTAGTTTTGTTGGTATATCTACTCTGCATCAAACTTGACTCAAGCTGGAGAGACTGAAAATTTCTGGTAGGGAAACCAGTAACAAAAGCCTCTTTTACATTGAAAAACAGCTGAACACTTGCTACAGTGGAATATATTTTATTGAAAATAGTGAATTCTTTGATACAGAATCAGTTTGAATATGATTTGTTTTCTCCCATCAGGGGAAATGGAAGTAAAAAATTACTGAACAGTTTTATTGTTTAGGCTACATACATTCATAAATACTACTTTAGAAGAACTTTCAGAAGATATTGTCAGAGGCAATCTGAAGCGGCATAAAAGAACATTTTTTTGTTGTGACATCCATTGATGATTACAAGATTCCCACTATAACACATAGAAAAGGTTTTGGATGGAATCTTTTTCATAGTAAGATTTCCACATACCCACTGTTACATGCAGTGATACATAAATTTAGGAAGAGATGAATCCCCTTGCATTCTAGCCATTCCTCAGAGATTAGAGGGTCTAGGGGTGGCTGGACTTACTTCTTAAGAGATTTGCAATTTGCTATAGGCATTGGCTATTAGCAATAGCTGTAGGCCTGACACCAGGTGCACAAACAGCCTGTCTGCTGTAGGTCTGGTCGCATTCCAAAGAAGCAGTCAAGTGCATGAATACTATGGTTTATTTGTATGCAACATACACAGATTTCAGACTGACAGTGATAAATGCACTAAGCTGCAGAATAGCTGTATAGCTCTAACATATGATTACAATCACAAGCTTAATCTCGCAGGGAAACATTTGGTGTAACGGAGGTTTGCAAGATGTGAATCTTACCAAAAGATGTCCCTTCTGGGAGGGTGAGGAGGACAAACATGTTCATCCATCCTTATGATTTGGTGTTGAATTCTCATCCCTGAAATTAGGTCCAAATTTGGGGTAATATTTATACCTCTTTATCTACTGTTGCAGAAACTGTGGGGGTAGGACTGTGGGCAAGACATTGTTCCTTGTGATAAGCCTTTAGCAATGGCACAAAACATTTTTTGACATTTGTGTAACTTCAGTGAAAAGTGGAGGTTTTCTTGGTCTGTGAAAAGTGGGAGACTTAAGTGAAATGTGTCCTGGTCTTGGTATAACTTCTGCAAGAAGAAAAATAATGGCACTCCATGGCCTCCACTTCCCTTCATGGTCCTCCCCTGTGCAACGGCTACATAAACCACCAGACCTTCACCCCATTCCTGTGTCTGCTCTGATCACCAGATATTTACCAACAATATCGAGCTTTGTAATTTTCCACTGTTTTGTGCTTCCAACACTTCTATCCTGTGACCATGACTGTGTTCATGGAATCCACAGACTTGTTTTTGCATGCTTTATGGGAAGTCATTACATAAGCAATCACCTGAAGTGAATGAGTTGAGAGTTGATGAAAGGTTCCACAGCACCTGGTTATAATTCACATCTGGGGATTTAGGACTTCTACATCATATTGCCAAAGAAAGGACTTCTATATTGAGTATGAAAAATTCAGTGTTGGAATAGGTAAAAAATACATATTTTCACACAGGTCTGATGACTTTGTATAAATATAAATTAGAATACAAGGTATTAATCTAAAAGCTCTTCTAGATAATATGCATAGTGGACACATATCAATGAGTTTAGCTGAGTGTCAATGAGTCATTAATTTCTGGGGTAAATGCTGATATCTGAACTTACATATTTATTTTGCCAGATAGTAGCCCATAAATAGGGTCAAATGTTGATGTGACA
Organism: Ceryle rudis; assembly: GCA_033439905.1. NCBI lineage: Eukaryota > Metazoa > Chordata > Aves > Coraciiformes > Cerylidae > Ceryle > Ceryle rudis. The sequence continues at coordinate 17,841 of JAAGNO010024845.1, forward strand.
TTTTCTAGCAAAAATACTTTTCAGAAAACAAGAAAAACATGACAAAACTAACAAACATTACTCTTCTTTCTATTTTCTTTGCAAAAAACAAAGTAACCTCAAATTTCACCTATCTTAAATGTATACACATGTTTAATGCGCTGGGATATAGTCATGGTTTTTTTATTTTCTTTAAGTAAAAGAAGATTTGGGGGTTACTATTACTAAGAGCAGTTGCTTCACCCAATTACAGCTGTATATTCTCTTTCACAACATTTTTGTGGCCATAAACTCATGTTTTCTTTCCCACCTATCTGGTGCTGAACAGAGCATTAAAAAGCACTTCCAAGGAAGGAATGCCCATTCTTAAAATTTATATTTTGAAGTTAAATTTTAAATTAAAATTATTTCAACAGCATTTGCATTTTTCATCAAGTGTTTGCATTTAGCATATTTTACAGGAAATACTGGTTTTTATTAAAACAAACAAACAAACAAACAAACAACAACAACAAAAACCCAGAAGATTGAAATAATCTTAGTAAATTCTATACTGTCAAAGAATTTCCTTGAGGAAAATCACTTTGCTTGTCTAGTACTTTGATAATTCTCAGTGTAGCTTGACAACATTTCTGTCCTTTTCCTACCTTTTGTAATAGTTTTTAGTTAACATTAAGGGACAAAGTAATATATATGAAGAGAGCTTAACAACCAGTAGCAAGTAACATATGCTTCTGTTGAACATACACTCCAACTAGTACTAACACATCATAAGCAGAAACAACCTTATAGAGTTTCACAGATCCTATGTGAAAAAATATGACTTGCTCCAATGGAGAAGGTGCTCAAGGGACGATGCTATCTGGGAATTCCATCACTTCTATTCCTGGATGGCAAATGGGTAAAGTTTTCCTTTTCTCTTTCTCTCTCCCTCTTACTGCTTTTTTCTCTCTCTGTAGCAGTCCATCTTTTTTTCTTCAAAATTCCTCACAAATAACTTTCACCAGGAGAGTGGATATATACCATCAGTATATAAAATACTCTAATCTTTCTTTTGGTGAGCTACTCTTGACATACTTTGAGAAACTTCTTTCCTTCATATCCAGAGAAGGATAAATCCTTTAGTACACTCAAAATATATCTTTACCTAAACAGATGTGTGAGTAATAGGTGCAGGGAGAGAGAGTACTGGTACATGCACTTTGAGTATGACAATCCAGTTCCTTTTTTTTTGAGGTAAAATTCTAGTTTTGTCTGTGGGAGGAAGCAAACGTGACTATGGAGCTTTTTCTACCAGGGAATAAACTGTGGGTTTTCATGACTCTTCATTAAAAACTTGCAGACCACAACTCTCAAACCATTTTAATTGTCAGATGAGAGATGTGGCAAGAACTAATGTTACAATGAATAGTGTACATCTGGAGGTGCTTATGGAAGCTTCTGCACCTCACTTTATAATGAAGGTGAATTTAATAAAACAGAAAGTACATTGGCAAAGTAGCTAAAATGAAGATGGATTTCTGTATCCAATTTTTTTCAGACTGCAGGAATTGGATTGGAATGTTTCAATCTTTAAAAACACTTTTTTTTTTTCCTAACAAAGTATATAAGTACACATATTAAATATTCACAGCTGTTATAACTTCAATGGGTTTAAAGCCGAGTTTCTTTTCTGTCAACATCAGTGTGGCCACAGTGCAAGCTGAAAGAGCAGACTCAAATAATCTTAGGGAAATGTTTACAGCATTATCTACTGTTCATCCTCTGGCAATCTAGATGACTCCATATCTAAGAATGCTGGAAGCACACAGATATCAGAAGCAGTGCAGATAATCAACAAATATCTCAAAAAGGTGTTTAGCAGAAAATGCAACAATACATTACTGTGTTACTGAATATCTTCACCTTTGTTTCTTCAAATCCACCATAGTATAGGGAGAAGACCAAACCATCTCACTTACCTGGCTGTCCAGGCTGATATGCCAGGATTACTTTGTCTGACAGAAACTATATCCAGTATGTCACAGAAGAATCCAGTGTCAAATGTTAAAATATCCATGTTCGTGATCAGAGCTAGAATCCATTTATTCCTACAGTAATGGGCTAAATTTTACTTGACTGGACCAATACGGATACATCTCCATAACAGTCTCTCTTCAGAAGTGAAGAAGGTTGTACCTTTGCGGTCCTCAGCAATACCCTGTGGACTTAGTATGGCCATCATACTTTATTTATGTAACAAACTAATCCACCTGCTCTCTAACTTGGTTTATTTGGGTGTCACAATTCACGTGAAGTGCACTTCCCAGGTAGGACTGATAAAGTAGGATGTACTCTCTTATAATGCAGCCTTTTTGATGACAACTATTTCAGTTGCAGGAGTGCAAGGAAGAAAGGAGGAGCTCTCTGTATCACTCCAGGACATGCAAGAGTCAGCAAAACTGAGAGGAAATAATCTCATCCAGAAATTCCCATGCTTACAGATAACATGAGTTGTCATAACATTTACAAAATGCAAGCTAAAAAACAACCACACTTTACTATCCCAGGAAATTAAGAAGATAGGGGATTTTTTAGAAATTCTTATTTAAAGTATGTCTTCAAAAGGCCAGCTACCAAAACACAGGAAAGAAAGAAAAAAAAAAGAACAAAAGCAGCCAATCTAAAAGGGTGAACAATTATTTTTTGCATACCTCAGTCTTTACAAAACTAAGAAATTTGAAGATACCTGCACAGTTCATTCAGATGAGATGTCCTTGACTATAAAGAAGTTAACAAACAGAACAACCTCTCCTGATCTCCAGGTGCAATGTTTAAATAGGTATAGATAAATAAGTATTTAAAAAAGTTGGGAATAGTCACATTATAATGGGAGAAAGTGGTGTACAGTAAGCTCAGTACAATCAAAACTGTCATGCAGTAGTTAGTAATATTAAGAAAGATTTTAGCATGCCTGAGTTTCATTTAGAAACATAATATATATTGCTAAATAAAACAAAATATGCCCTTGAGTCTAAAACGAACTCAGCAATTGATTTAAAGTAGATGTTTGGCACTAGCAACCATCACAAATACAGTATTGCAAATGCTCACACTTGGCATGTCTTATTAAAAATAAACAAGTAAATTCCAGTTAGATATTTCATCATTTATTTGCATTTCAAAAATACATAGATCAAAAGTCAGAACTCTAATGGCTTGTTCCATGGAAAACACAAAAGTGAGTTAGACAGAAGGGAGTATTCACTGTCATAGTTTATGCATACCTCTAACTGAGGAGAAAACAAAGACTGTCTCTTTTTACAGAGTCATTCAATAAAAATAAATTATATACAGCAGTCAATTCCTGGCTCTAAATACAAGGTTATTGAAAGAAAAATCTGTGATGAATAGAGTATGTACATTAGTGTGATAATGGAAAAGAGGAAATGGCGCAATTTTGTTACCAAAAAAAAAATTCTCAGTAATTTGGGAAATGTAGGACATTTATGCAAATTTTTTTAAATTATTCTTTGCAGATCCGCAGTACCATTTACAAAACATTAAACAAGATAATTCTATGTTTCCTTAACTACAGCATGTCAGTTGTGGCTAGAACACAATTAACACATAATTTCAAGTGATGCATATAATTTAATTTGCTTTCGTTAGAAAAAAAAAAAAAAGCAAGAACAAAAAAAAAAAAGCTAGCACAAATAAACAAACAAATCTCCCCAAATCACAGAAAGCTGTGAGAGATGGAATTATCATTAAACGAACAAAGACTATTAGTAACCTGCATAAAAAAAACCCCATAAATGCAAATGAAACAGTTAAATTTATGGGTTCTTTCAAGGGAAGATGGGCAAACAAGGACCACATCAAGCACAAAAATTGTCTGAAGGTTGGTATTTATATGCTTAACTTACCCTTTTTGTCTCTGCATTTGCACAAATGTCCTGCAAAGATGTATCTGTTGTTTCACCAACCTGAATTAAGTTTATTTCACTTGTTCCTTGTCAATACTTCTAGCTATACAGGTGCAAGAAAGTGTTACCAAATCTTACAGAGGTTCTTAAATTAATAGATTATACTTTAAGAGATAGTTTAATCTAAATATACCTTCTAATCTTATCAAGGTTTTCATGTTCTTTTTGTTGTTATCATTATGTCTCTTACCTGTACTTTGGATATAGAGTCATATGACCATAGGATAATTCAGGTTTGAAAGAAGCTCATGAAAATTCTAGTCCAAATTGCTGCAAGGGTGGTTCTGAAGTCAGAGCTGCTTTTTTAAACCTTCAGCTGCCTGTTTTATTCCTAATTTTCCACTCATCCAGACCATAATGTCTCAACTGAGATACAAATATATTCTGATGTGGTTAAAAACTTCAGATTTGCCTGAATACTAGGATTTTTTTTTTTTTTTTAAATTAGTTCAGACCTTTTTTTTAATACTAAATGGTCTATCTTAATCATTCCAACAGAGATTTTTTTAGTGCTACTTTTAAGAACTGGATCTGTATCACTGTGAAGGAACTAACATGGCAAGAGTGAAATGCAATTTTATAGTTCATACAGGGCAAAGAATGACCTATTGAACGATTTATCTTCTTTTCCTATTAACACGTGATACTGGTGAGAAACAGATTACTGAACAATGCAAGTATTTCACAACAATGTATCTATTTCACCCACTTTCCTCCTTCTCACTAAACCAGGAAATCTTGGACAAGATATGGTAAAATCAAGAAAATAATACTCAAATGTATAAATTCTGGCTTACCCTTGAGAAGAAATTACATTTATGTGTATGCTATCATTCCCAATTAGATTTTAAAGAGTGATATCAAGCTGAAGTTCTCTTTATGAGGTCAATTTTTAATGTTTCCCCATTACTAAACCCAAGATAATTCTCATATTAAATGGACTAATAATTAAAAATGTAGTAGAGGAAACACACACAGTGGAAACCAATTAAATCAGCTGATGTTCCTGTTAGCAGTAATGATACTGTAGTTCCAGGTATACTCTGGTATGATTGTGTAAGAAACCAATTTTTAAAACTTTTTGTAATGATAGATGTTATAATGTATCTTGAGAAGAGTGGACATCTGGTCCATCCAGACTCAGTATTGCCTTGGCATGTCTGAGCTTGCCCTAATATAATCAGGCCTGAGGGGCGAGCAGAGACATNNNCGTGTACTGATAGAGAAATGATATATAAGCGGTGTGTGTGCTTGAATAAACGGCTTCACCTTAGATCACATTGATCCATGTTGAAGTCCACTCTGGATTCTCCCGCAGATAGAAATATTTTGATCCTCTCTTTAAAGAAGCAATAAAGGATAGCAAATTTGTCTTCCTCTTTTTTTTTTTTGTTTCAATTTACCTTAGTGATTTTTGTGTCTGTGATGTCTTTTTATTTCCATAAATCAAATGTCAAAATACTTTTGTAAGAAAATATATCTGTCCCACAACACTGACCTAGAAGACTTGATTCTGTACTAAGCCTGACTTACAATTTTAAAGAGCTAGTTCTCTTAATACTTTATTTTGTACCCAATTAAACTGCTGAAATTTGCTGTATATAATTCTATCCATTTTTGTTGTCTCTGCAAAGCAAATGTATTTGCCTTTGGTAATAATTATTCATAATGGATTTTTAATATGTGATATTAATGGCAATTCACTTATGGAAATATCAAAACAACAAAGTTAACAGAAAATGCAAATATTTTTCTAAGTAAATTCCAGTTAGATATTTCAAATATCTATCTGCAAATATTTTTCTAAGGTGTACTTGTGTATCTAAAACAGTAAATACATACATTGTTTCATTTCTATTTGATATTAGTGATGTTAGAGAAAGAAGAAAAAGCACAGTATAAACACTGTGAAGTAAATGAAGCAAGTATTTTTAACAACATTCAACTAATCCCTTCTGGACGCTGTTTAATATTGGAAATATCTGATAAATTTAAAGGATCACTATTTTTAGCAATTGCGTCAAATAAAAAACAAATTTCTAATTGGAGGACTGTTATTTTAAACAGTAGCAATGGACACATAACAATGACTTGTTGCAGAAGACTTCTTAAAATCAAACTGTGGTCCTTAAAATACCGTATGATAGGAATGTAATATCCTTTTGTCTTCCTACATCACCTCATTATGTAAATAAATTGACAGTAGCATTCATAAGATTTGCCTTTTGTAATACCCCAATATAAAACCCCATCATTTAAAAAGGCTGTGAAAGCCTGTAGTGCACAAAAAAGACTATTCACTATGGAACAATCAGTTTTGAAAAGTCAACTGTAAAACAGTGTACTGTAAATTTTGTACACACAGTTGTTACAGATAAATAACAATAAATAATTTTATTATTTATTGATTTATGAAAGTTGTTTGTCCCATCATAAGGTTGACCTCAAACTTTTATTTTGCCAAAGTGTGTCAAACTCTGCTGAAGCTCCAAAGAGGAAAACAGAATACTACATAGACCAAAAGACTAAAACATGTTTAAATTGGAAAAGGTTCAGTGCAAGTTTTCAAACTTCATGTTTTGGTTCTTATAAAAAAAAGAAACCTTAATTCCACTAACTGGAAGCATGAGAGAAGGAAAATTTCTGCAAATATAAATATTTCAATTTTGTGTTGATTTTTGTGAAGTCACAATCTTCCCTATTCTTCAAATATTGTTTTGTAAATATTTCACATAACAATAATTTCTCATGTTGTATTGTGCCTAGCCATTATGCATATCCTTTATGGTAATTTTTATTTGCAAGATTACAATGTACCCTACAATTTTTGCAAAAAAACACAACTTAATTTTGTGTGCATTACACAGAGAAATTACTTCCCTCTCATAGAAACAATAATTTGTGGATGGGACAGCAATGCTGTTTAAATGTACATGGCACTGAACAAGAGATGGAGAATACTCTTTTGAATCTACAGAGGTTAAGAGCTTGTTTTAAAGATGATATGAGATATGGAAACAGTTGAGGTTAACATTTCTATTGTGAAAAATCACTAAATCTTTAAATATATTCATTACTCTGGAAGTTGTTCTTTTTTCTTCATTAAAATGCCAGACCTTTAAGTTTTCATTTCTTCCTCTCCTTCTTCCCTTATGGCGGGGTTCTTCTATAGTGATTTCTTTTGAAAGTGCCTCATCCTGACACCACTTACATTGTGAAATCTGACAAATGCACACCCAAAGGTACTGACTCCATAGCCATAGTAATGTCAGCTCCAAGTCATAGTAATGTCACTGAAGATGACTCACAGTTTTATGCAAGGGAAGGGTAGTGCTTTCTGTCTCCACTGCAGTCACAGAATGAACAACAGCTAATGCTGATGTCTAATTCTGAACAAAATTGTTATTCTTCTTCCAGTAATCCACCATCTGATGAGTCATTTCTAACTTTCTGACTGTTGGATAGGTAGATCTCCTATAAAAGGAAATGTTCACACACCAAGGTCAGTTATATTGGTATTTCAAGCCTACTTTGGAGAAATATTGTCAGTTACTGTGAACCAGCTTCTGTTTTTGTCACATCTCTGTTCCCTCTTAAGGACTGTTATTGTGACAGAAAGTAATGGTATGGCTTGCCACTACTTTAAGTTGGAGATTGACACAAATTTAGACTTAGTCACTGTCACCAGATTTACTTGCTATGTGTCACGGCTTAGGGTCAGGGCGGCCCCTTAGACCTAAGAGATGCTCTCTGTTAAACCCCCTCCCTTCCCAAAGGGGAAGAGAAAAGGAATAAGGGAGAGAGACTTAGTGATTAGAAAAAGGAAACTAGAATAGCTTTAATTATTATAATAATAATATAGAATATGTACAAATATATACAAAACCAGTACCGAACCCAACCGCCCTGATGGTAGAGCAGGCACTGGGGGTCCCAGACCGGGCCCCGCAGCAGAGAGGAGCTGTGTTCAGAAGCTGGATTCTGCTACTGGATTCAGGAACACGGGATCGAAGGCAGAATGGACAGAATCCTCCTTGGATATTCCAAGGAAGCAGTCCAAGAGGGGAGAAGAGCTTGGGTAGAAGCCCCATAGACCCTTCGGATCCCTCTGCTTTATACCCAATATGACGTATGCAGGATGGAATACCTCATTGGTCAGTTGGGAGTCACCTGCCCTGTCTGCTCCTCCCTAGATGCGGTCTTTCACTTTCTGCACCCCCCTTGTGTGATACACAAGATCCAGCAGTGGCCTTGGTCTGCATACCAATCCTTGGTAGTAACTCTAAACATGGGGTGTTATCACTGCCAGCAGCAGACACTGTCTGTGAAAACAGGCTGCTAACTTCAGAAAGTGCTGTTAGTTAGAAGTACTGAACTGAAAAGTAAAATCATTGAACAGAATTAGTTCTGTTTTCACTCAAACCAGGACACTATGAAGATATCAACTAAGTAAGCATTACCAATTTCATGATGCTTATTATTCATAGCCACTGTATGTTTTTAATTCAAGGAGAGATGATACTTGATAAATGAAAAGATTGCGAAACTAAAATTAATTAGTGCAAACAGACAGACTGAAAATTAAGTCTAACTGCATGATTAAATAAGGCATTCTAATGATCTCAATTGTCTAGAAACTGTAATTTAGCTTGCAAGCTAAGAAATGAACTTAGTATCTTCTATAATTTCAAATATCCTAGCAGGTATATAAATCCAACACAGCACCACTGAGTCTGAGCATAACCTGACCAAAATGAAGCAGAAATGTAAATCCAGGTGACAATCAGACATGTCAGCTAAATCCTTAGATTTGCATGGAATATGTAGTCTGTGCACCTTACCTGAGATTCACAGTATCTAAAACCAAGTTTATAACATACATTTAAAATCTAAATTACCTGATCACCCACCGTATTCTGAGGTAAACTTCTGAAGGCTAAAGGAAGGAAGCTGGGTTCCCTCTTTTGTGTCTTGTTTCTCTGTTGCACTTTCTCTTCTTTCTTTTTAATTTGGGTTTAATAACCCTCCAGCTTAGCTAACAAGAGTATTCTTTCAAGAGTATTCTAAAACTGCTGAGGTTTTAGCTGAGAAGCAGCTAAAAACAATGTTTTACACAGCTTGGTGCTTCTATGAGTTTGCTTGGTCTTTGCTACGTTGATAGTAGAGCGTGGGTGTGTACTCCTCTAGCAAAATATTTGCAAGTTAAATGTCATCACTAGCAAGAAGTACTACAGTTTAATCTTTCTGCTTCTGTTTTCTTTTTATATTCTTTTTTCTTCTAGAAAACAACTGTAATTAACAATAGCAACAACAGCAACCAGGATGTCTTGCCTGCCTTTTTTGTTCCTTAAAAATATTAATTTTGAGCATTTTTAATACATTTTGAAATAAAACCCTGCAATGTATCATACCTTCTATTGAAATGTTATATATATCTGTATGCAATTGAAGGGAAAAGGTATACTGTTAATATGAAAACAACATTTAACATTCAGTGGTGTTGCGGTTTAGACACAGCCAGGAGCTGAGCACCACATGGCTGTTTATTCACACACCCCTCCCCGTGGTGGGATGGGAAGGAGAATAAGGGGAAGAAGGCAAAACCCTGTGGGTTGAGATAAGAGTTTAATAGAACAATAGAAAAGGAGAAGAAACAACAATAATAACAGTAATAGGAATGAAATAATATGTAAAGGAAGTGATATACAATGCACCAAACTGCCACACTGCCAAACCATGCCCCCCGTTATATATCGGCCATGACATTGGTATGGTATCAAATATCCCGTTGGTTGGTTTGGTTGTCCATCCTGGCTGTGGTCCGCTCCCAGCTTCTGGTGAAAATTAACTCTGTTCTAGCTGAACTCAGGACAGATGTGCTTGTTTTCTCCTCTTTGTTATAGTTCTGATAAAAAATTTTAAAGTCGTTACTAATGAAAATAGATGAAGCAGAAGCACATCTCTATGTCAAAACCATGGATATAGGTAAAAAAATTTTCTTCAGTAATATGACACGAGTACACATTTAGTTTTTGTGATGGTTTTCAGATACTCTTTTAATCTGGGTATACAGCTGTAGTGAGACTATGAGTAGGATTCATCTCAAGAATCAGCCATTTTAGCATAGGTGTGTGCTTGAATATCAAGACCAGTATCTCTTTTCTTTTGGCACTTTTCCAGATTAACGAATAAAATGTTTCTGACGTAAACTTTAAAGTAAGTGAAACTTTAAAAAACGGATGAGAGATGGTCGGGTTTTTTTAATGAACACTAGGCTTTCATAGGTAGAAAGCTTCTCTGAAGTTTCTCCCTCAGTTCACCATCTGTGAAAAGAAGATAGTGTTCTTTACATCGAAGATACATTGTTGTCTGGTGCTTTTAACTGCAAAAGTACAGATGCTGTTGATAAGCAAATATGGTTTATTAGATATATTTATTGTAAAAGCAAAGTGTAACATGGGCTTACCCTTGGTCAGTAAATCCTGTCTGCTGTTTCTTATGTATTATGCTTGTGAGGATCAGATTTTGCAAAACTGCATATATTTTTATAGCACTCTTTCTTTCAGTAATCTTGCAAAGGAAATAATCAAAATATACATGATACAATCAGTTGCTGACATCAAAAAGTGTTAGATAATATTTGCATTTTGCACTTTACAGTTCTTCAAGAACATCCTTTCTTACAAATGTTGACTGCAAACTAATAGCTCACTCTACTTTTAAGTGGTAGTTATTTCAGACCTGAGATCTTTTCAGTATCTGATACTGAGGATATGAAGGATTATTGGGGTTTTGTTTTCATTTTCTGCTGGAAGAGCCTGATCCTAGTAATTTTTTTTTCTGGTAGTACTGTTGTAGCAAAGGTATAGCTCACTCAGTTAGTAATCTCACATATTTGTATTTTAAAGCTAAATATTTTTAACCATTTGAATCCTATTTTTTTGTTATTTCAGGGTTGTTGTTTTTTTGTTTAGTTTGTTTGTCTGTTCTTTTATATTTGAATGAGGAGATAATACTCCTAAAGTTGTCTCACACCAAGAAATTACATCATATAGGATGCTCTTTTCATCTACTAACTGCTGTTGTGCTGAAGGACTGCAATAAAAATTGTATTTAAATATCCCAACATATTGTTTGCTATTTTTCAACTTTTCTGAACTGCTGAATTATATAACTACCTTAACCACATAAAAATATTAAAAATTTTTGTGCCAATCACAATAATAATAACAAAACTCCAATGTCTTTTCTTTTTTTCTTCTTTTTCCCCTTTTTTCCCCCTGAAAGATCCCTTAGAGGTGGCAATGTGTTGCATTCAGAGTATCAGTGAAACTGGAAATGCAAATTTTTCATTGTCTTATTTTTCCCCTATTCAGAGATCAGCTTAGATATGTAAGAAGGCTCAGCTACTTAATCCAGGTATTTTCAACTTTGTTGTACGGAGTAATAGAGAAAGATTCTGAGTATGTTTAAATTATATTTGCAGACATAAACTCGCTATGTCCATGCTTTTAACAGCCATAAGTTGTATCACTTCATCTGAATAACCTAAAAACCACAATACTACTGTGATGTTAACATCAGTTAATAAATTGTACTTGAAGTTTGAGCCCACTTAAGTGGTCTGATTTGCTCTTGCAAGGATATCTTAGAAACATGATTCTGTAATATATGACTAATAGATAAACATAAGTGCTAAATCACTTATGGCTGGTATTGCATCATGTGACACTGCACTGCATGGACAGGCTTCTTTTAGCCTTGACATGTAGCTAAGGCCCAGATCAGAAAGGCTTTTCTATATTGCTAAAAAAAATGAAGGTCAAGAAGCATCACCTGTCACTGAGGTCAGCAGTTTGGAATGATTTTCCCCCACACTGCCCTGACTCCATACTATTTAGGTCTAGTCCTTTTTGAAGACAAATTTCTGAGTCCACATTGAGTAAACACTAGATAGGGCATTTGACTCATCTGAATTCCACCTTTATGGCTTCTACTATAATCTTATAAATGTACTGTAATAATTCATGTGGTTTTTTCAGTTTCATGGTGGCCTATCAAGAAAGTGTTCTTACACAGTGAAAGAGAGGGCATATGCTGTTACAAGCAGGCTTGCTAAACCAGTTGGGAGTTTTGGAAGACAGGAAGTGAGGCCCAGAAGTAAGAGATGGTCTTACAAATGGAGAAGACACATGAGGAAGAAGGCCAGAAAGGAATGCTTTCATGTCACTGCTCAGAGGGGGAAGTTCTAAAGGGTTCCATTAGACTTCTGTACATTCATGTGCAGAGCGCAGACAGATGGAATTGCAAGTCCAGGTGGAGAGCTACAAAACTATGAAAACTACCAGAATCACAAGAATTGGGCAGGACAGCATGTACAACTGTGACACGGCTATGACTTCAGGGAAAAAAGGAAAGGGGAAGAAGAAAGGGAAGTTTTGTCATGTGTTAGTGACTTCCTCAAATGTACAGAGATCCTGTACAAATGAGAGATATGTCTATTGGGAGAAGACTCTGAGTCAAGATCAGGAGGAAGAAATCCTAGGGATGTTGTGAAAGAATTACACAGTGGTCTGTTCCAGACTGCCTTGGTCAAGAAGCATGTTCAGTTTAGTGAAGAGGAGACTGCAGAGTGATGTCACTGCTTCTTCATGAAGGGGGTTGGGGGGTGAGAAGGAGGTGTTGATCTCTCTGGTTTGTGGTGATAGAACATGAGGGAATGGCTTAAAGCTGCATCAGGTGAAGTTCATATTGGATGTTATGAAAAAGTTCTTCACTGAGAGGGTGGTCAAGCACCTGAACAAGCTTCCCAGAAAAGTGATCACGGCTCCAAGCCTGCTGGTGCTCAAGAAGTATTTGGACAATGCTCAGGATCTGAAGGGAGTCTGGGAAAGAAAGCAGCAGAGTTAGAACCCTGGGCCTCACAAGAGAAGAATGCGGCTTATTTAGGGAATTGCTAGGCAGAAATCTCTGAGAAGCAATCATGAAGGGCAAGGATGGCCAGAAAAGATGGATGATTTCTTATTTTTAGTTTTTAATAAAACTTAGTATGTTTAATAAAAGAACCCCAAAAATTAATCATCCCATTGTACACAAAGACTAGGACTTTGAGCAAAAAACACACTCAACTAAGCAAGAACCCTGTTGATGAACTAAAACACAAACACAGAGCATATTAGAGATGGAAACCAGGGTAGCTAAGATAAGAATACACTAAAAGCATTACTTGAGTATCAGGAATTCTGTTCCCAAACCTCTGTGTGTACCATTATGGTTTGGGAAGGACAGGGCAGCCAGCATTGGAGCAGCAACAATTTTATGCTTAGGGTTTCTTAGAGAAGCTGGGCTTACTCTTACCCATGAAATTGAGTAGTATTCACCCAACGGTACCAAAAGAGTTGGCTGATGTGATGAAAATGAACAACAGGTTTTTTACAAAAAAATGTGGTTACTAGGGAGGTCCCTGATGAGAGGGAGAATCTGAAGTTATGTCCATCTTTTAAAAGCAGGTGGGATGACTTGGAATTGTGGGCTGGGCAGTTTTATCTCAGTTTCTGGAGATATTAAAAACCATTCTCTCCTGGAATCCATTCCCAAGTGCATAAAGATGATAGTCAGAATATCTGTTTGGTCTACTAAAGGCAAATCATGCTCGACCAAATGATTACTAACCTCAGTGCGATGACTAGCTATGTGAAAAAGGGGATGGTGTAGTTCCTTAATATCAGAAAGGTTTCTGACCCTGCTTCCCACAATATTCTCTTTTGGAAAATAGACAGGTGGATGGAGGTGAATTGTAAATTGGATATCTGGTCTGAAAGCATGTTGAACAATAGCTGGACATCCAGCTTGCAGATGGATGAGAACTCCCCAGCCATCAATAATGAGGTCCACATTGCTCACCATCTTCATCAACACTCTGGATGATGACAAAGACTATACCCTCAGCAAATTCAGAAATAGCATTATAGCAAAGAGAGTGGCTGATACAATGGATAGCAGACCTTGGCAGTTATTGAGAATGCTTCATAAGCTTCTTCAGAAAACTCATTAATTTCAGTAAGGAGAAACACAATCTTGATACAGACAAAGAACATATGGCTGAAAAGGACCTGAGAGACACATGGAACACCAGGCTGAGTATAAACCAACAGTTCAGTCATTAAATAGAATGAATTGCTTACTATGGTAAGTGCAAGTACATCCTATGGTGCTTCAGTATGTGACCAGAAGATAGATGGAGGGCTCCTCTGCTAAGGAGACCTGGAAGGTGAGGCCTGGGATATTTTGTCCTGTTTGGAGCTCAGAGGTTGAGGGAGAGGTGGAAAAATTGGAGTGGGCTCTCTCTCAGATGACCAGGCCTAAACCATACAGTCTAGGATGAGAAACTGAGGGCACTGGACTTTTTTTCATCTGGGAAAGAGGAGGCTAAGGGATGCTCTAGCAGGAGAATTGATTGTTTGAAGGTTAGTTCCAAAGATGATAGAACCAAGCTTCTCTCAGTATTGCCACATTATATCACAAGGGACAATGGCCAGAAACTGTATTTTGTGAGGATCTGATATGAGGAAAAGATTTGCTTTTAGGAAGACAGTGTAAGATTTCTAAGAAAAAAAAAAAAAAAAAGGAAGAAGTATCAAGTATCAGTGTCTTTGACATAAACAGCTATGCTTCACCTATAGACACTTAAGGGAATGAATGAAGTTTGCAATTTTTCTCAGTCTTACTTTGACTAGAGAGCTTCCAGGAACCCTTTCTTTTCAGAAAGAGAGTCTGATTCTCCAGGCCTGTCATTTATGCCTGTGAAAACTGATGGATTTCTGTAAGAGCAAAAGCATTCCTTTTACACGTAGTCCAGACAGACAGATATAAATGATACAATAGGTCAAGGCAGTTATGACTCAGTCCTTTAAAAAAGGACCCAACGTACTATGCAAGAGACAGTCACCCACAGATACAGCATATAATATGTCTCTTCTTTAGGTTAGATTCAAGGTTTGCCTTCATAAACAGGCAACTGCTTTCATTGTAACTACCTTCATATTGCAACCCACATATTTAGTCAAAACAAACATAAAAAAAGCAAAGGACTGTCATTCATACAGTCATATATTTTAGTGAAGAAGACGTTATATGTGGTGCCTTTATCTCCCATCTACTCTGCATTAAAAACCACTGTATTTAACCTTATAGTGATGAAATCCTTGACTCCAATATGGCTAGTATTTCAGTGGGTGATTTTAACTGGTAGCCTCTCTAATCCCCTGTATTTTTAAGAAATATCTGTAAAAATTTTTGTATTTTTATAGACCATGGGTTTATGTGTTCCCTTCCTAGAGACTCACTGAGGCATGATTCTACTAGCAGTTGTTAAGCTATATTTGAACAAGGAACTTGAATGTCACATTTGAACACGTGATAGATAAGGTCAAACTAAAAGCATACATTTTTAGTACTTCTTTCTCTCTTTTTATAGACCACATATATGATGAGTAGAATCACCAGAATCTCTGTTACAACCTATTAAAACAGGAGCATTTTATTGTGCTTTTTTTGTTGTTGATAACAAGAGCAAACAACTCCTTTGTTACTGAAAGGATTTTATGCAGAATTACTAATGGAAACATGGTAATTTCTTGCAAACAAACCTGCAAGGGTCAACAGAAGCAGAGACCACCACTCTTCAGGGCTGAAAAAAAAAATGCCAACCATCTTATTAGTGGCATCTTGCACGTGTGAAATACTTCTACTAATTCTGGCAAGATCTGATTTCTGTAAGCAGCAAAAGCTGTGTCTAAACTGAGTTCATCTAATGGTTCAGACAGATTATTTTTTTATGCAATTTGTACCACAACTCCTTTCCAAAACAGTGTAAAGCAGAAATGAGAGTATTGTTATATGCTTGGCTCTTAATTTTAAAAAGAGATAGGGTGAATTTGCTGAGAAGCATGAGATCTTGGGAGTCCTTTGGGGTCCACATGACTCCTTGGCCTCCTCTGACAGCAGAATTTACTGGGAGCTGTGATTCACAGCTTTCTGTGAGGGGCCATGATTGATAATTTCCCTCTCTCACTGATTTCACAGCTCAGTGGTATCCCCAAACCCCTGCTTTTCAGTGTAAGATCATCCTTGTGCAAATGATGTTGCTTTTAATTTCCTACTTCTACTGAACTCAGAACTCCATATGAGCTTCTGTCACACAGAGACAGACTGTTACACATATGAAAAACTGTCATAAAACCTTCCTCTTTTACTACTTCTCACAAGGATCCTTGTCTCACATAAAGCAGATTACTGTCTGCAGGAAATCAACTGTCCCTAGTTCCCAGATCAAGCTGAGTTCTGTAGCAGCTGATCTGTTGAGCTTGGATCTGTAACCTGCCTTTTGCCCTCACTTTGCAAACTGGGGGTGCGCAGACATGCCATGCTTGTCTGGCTTAGTCTATACACAATCAGGTCTGGAGGAATGTGCAGCAATATGTTTATTATTTTGATTTATTTTTTTCTACCAGCTAAATTATTTCATATTATTGCAGGATTTGACCAGTTAAGGGAATAAAAACATCACATTTATTACTGTATTATATTGTATAAGAATGTTACAAATAGTAACCATCACAGTGAACCTGCAGCTTAATTCAGTCTTGACTTTCTGGACAGTCAAGTACAAAAGTGTCAGAGAATTGCTATAATATATGGTATTAACAGAATGGAAGTTCCACAGACTACTTATTAGAAAATTTAGTATCTACCCTGAAAGATAGGAAGTCTTCACTACTGTTGTTTAGGGATAAGAAGATAAATAAGCTGTTGTTTAAGGTTTACTTAAAAAAATATTGTTAGTAATACACTGCTTATTTTGGGCCAAGTTCTATCAATTAATCCATTTTTATTTAATTTGAATGTTATACTGCCCCCCCCCCCTTTTTTTTTTATGCTGCAGTAATACAGTATATGTCCATTTCCCCCTTCTTAATCTGAAATAAAATTAGGAAGATGAACTTGACTACAACACTGGTGCCTAAGGATATGTAACTGATCTCTAATGTTAATTATAAATCTTACAGTTTCAAATTGTTTTGTTTTTGTCCCCTCAACAGAAAAACAGAATACTTCAGTTTCTCTGAAGTTATCTCTATAAAACAGCTATTTCTTACATATCTTCTAGAAGAACCACATACCTTTCCACTTCAGATTACAATCTGAATTTATTAAATATATAGTAAATGATCATTTTACTGTTTATTGTTATTTTGTTTTTCCTGTTAAAGCTTTTAATATACATTTTTAATAGTTCAAGTGATAACCGGTTTTCCAAAACAATAGTTCTAAGTTGTTTCTAATAAATGTGTGGCTTTCTGGTAATAGCTTTCAAATTTCAGATTCACACAAGAGAAAGAAGAAACGTTCTTTCTTGCCAACTGAGCTTTCAGTAGTATATTATATTAGTCTAAAATATATATTTTTAGAAATAATGACAAAATCTAAGCATGTATACAAATTTAAAGTTTAAAACTTATTTTGAGAAAAAAGTTTCAGAAACAATGCGTCAAGCACAACACATCTGATGACCTTATTTTCCAATAAGAGATGAGAACATCTAGATGACGTGAAATAGATTTATGTTTTTTTACCAAGCTAGCAAAAAGTGGGTCAACATAATCCAAACTGTTTACTTGTGACAAATCAGTTTGGTCTTTTATATTTCATTTATGGAAATCTTTACTTCAATAACAAGAGTCCCACTGGAATTCTGGTTTTTTATAATATATACACAGTTGGTAACAGGATTCTCAAAGTTGAGAATATGTTATTAAGCAAACATAATTCCTCATCCTCTGAATAAGAATAGCAAAGATCACGTATCACACTATTTTTACACACTATGTATTTCTAAAACTATGTTGGGCAACAGAACAAATAAAAAATCATTTGTTTTCAACTGCCAAATGAAGCCTCCGTGTAAAACTATATGAAACAAGTAATATTGTATTATATACACTATTACCCTAGTGATTTTGTCTTCGGAATGTGATTTCCTTTTGAATTCATCATTAAGGCTAGATTTGTATTTGTTCTCATCACAGGAACATTGCAAGCAAACTTAACTGGGGAGTGGCTCATAAGATAATTTGTGTGTTTAAAAGAAGTCTGGCTTTCCATATTTATACACCTATTGGGTTAAAAGATTAAAGACATCAGAAATCACTATTGAATAGATAAATACTGATACCTAAACCTGAAAATGTTGATTTTTTGAGAAGATTTAGCAATGCAACATTCTTGAGACTGAATCTTAAACAGGCATGTTTAAAAGGAAATAATTTTTGATTAAATTCTGATCAAGACTATTCAATTACAGAGCAACACAAATTGGAATGATTCTGTGAAGTTTCATTTCATCTTGAATAATGCCAACAAGAAAAATAAATACTTCTGACTTTTGATCCTCTATTTATTGCTACTAGGCATTAATCACATTCATAGTATTTTTGTTTACTTGACTTGGAACATGATCAGTTGTAATGTTTGAACACAATAATAGATTAAAAACAGATTTAAAACTTACGTTTCTGCTACGCATTTAAGGAAGGTTTGAGTATTTTACTGTGTTATATATGTCACTTAACTCCCACAGTATTGTTACATACATATAGTTACTTATATATAGTTACTTAATATTCCTATAAACTGGACTGAAAACAGAGGGTAGTAGGAGGGACAGAAACAGCTCTTTTTTTTTGCTATCATAGTAGTCAGTAAGGAGAGTACCATAGCATAAGCCTGCCACCAAGGACAAGCCTCCATATAGAACCAGAGTTCACCTCCATATAACACATAAGGATGAAGAGACAAGACAGTTGAGGACAAGACAGCTGGGACTGGGAAAGGCAACAGAAGTTCACATGTGATGGAACAAGCAAAGAGAAAAAGTAAAACATCGTAAGTTTTCTCGTGCCTTCTCTCTAGCAAATCTGTATGTATCCTCTGTTTTAAATATAAACCTTTTTGATGTAACTTCTGACCTCTACTCTGCTAATTAGCTGAATTTATGGTATCATGTGAGGAATGAGACCTATTATTGAGTAAAGAATTAATTTATATATAAGTTAACACTGGAGTCATTCTTATATAAAATGATAAAAAATTAAACACTCACTTGGTTCTTCTGGATTACAATAATCATCCAGATATTTGAAGATCTCTTTTAACCATTTCAGCATTGATGCTGCTTTCAGCAGAAATTATTCTGCAAAGACGAAAAGCATACTTGCATCAGATTTATGTTCTTACAGGCGCATTAATCTCCATTTGCCTGATGATATGAATTGTTGTCAACATGGTGGTCATACTTCAAGACCCTGTCTGCCATGAATAATTCTAAGGTGCACAGAAGTTATTTTCGTTTCTAAGTCTTAATTCTAATTATGAAACAAAATAGAAAGTTAGTGGGTTTTTTGTTTTGGTTTCGTTTTGTTTTGGTTTTTGTTTGTTTGTTTTGTTTTGTTTTTTTGGTTGGTTGGTTGTGGTTTTTTTGTGGTTACCATTGTTTTTAAAGCAGATTTCTTCTAAGAGAAATTATATAGGAAAACAATTTTAAGGAAAAAACCTAACAAGCTTTCTCTCTAGGTTTTAAAGATACTTATAGTGAGTAGATGAGGTGAAGATCTTTTGGTTTCCTGATCTTTTTCTGATTATTAATATTTTTGAAGTATCACATTAAAAATATTAAAAATAATATTTGCAAAGGTGTTTCATATGACTTTTTTAAGCCTGATAGAGAAATCAACATTTTCTATTACAGTCTTTATGGATTTTATACATTAGAGCATCTCAGATACAATTTATTAATGCTTTCCCATGGTGAACAGGGATAGTGGGGGAAAGACTAAGCTTTTCTTTGCCCAAACTATTTTTGTTTCATGTCATAGGAAGTAATATTTCAGAGATAAATATGCTGAGGATATTTGGCTAGCTAGAGTTTGGGAAACAGAGAGAAAGAGAGGAAGAAGTGACCAGCATGTTAATAATACTGTGGTAAGGCACCGTAATTCTTCTCCTGAGATGTAGCCTTCAGGAGAATGCAACTGTAAACTTTGCTGCTCCAGAAAGTCTGATTAGTCAGTTGTCTCTCTGTCTGAGTGTGTGCTTTGCAAACAGCTGGAATTCTTTCTTCTAAGGCTTATATACACAGCTTTTTATCTCACAAAACTGATCTCAAAGCTTGAATAAATTCAAAAGTACTGTAAATGCAAAACTAAAGATCACAGTTTTAATGTATGAATTTTGATATTGCTATATTCTCTGGAGATACTCTACACCCCATTAAGGAATTATCCAGAGAATCTTTTGCTCCCATCTTCTACATCCCTAGGCCTGGTTTTCTGTACATGGTGAAATCGTTTTAAACATTTTTATTACACACAAGCGTAACACATTATGTAGCAGAAACTCTCAGAGGAAATAACAAACATTTCCCTCATGTTATTTCTATATGTCCCACCAAATCAGGGACAAGTTCAATATAGTTCAAGTGTGACCACCAGTATATTTAATTGTTACCATGTGGCTGAGGACTAACAAATAAAAAAACCAAATAAATTCTAGGACATACCTCCTTTTAAGTATGGAATTTGTCACTACATAATGTCACTCTGATTTTAGACAAAAGTATAATCTTCAGTAGCACAGTAGTAAGAAATTAAACCACCCTTCTCTCAAGAAGAGAGTTCTTAATGTTTGTTGGGTTTTTTTCAGAACATTATTTTGGTGTAATCTAATTGCTCTATTTGAAAATTTGATAAGGGTTTCTCATGCAGCAGGGTAACTCAGGATGTGTAAGTTAGAAGGAGCACAGCTCTCCATCTCCAAAACCATCTGCAAAGTGTATTGTTCTAGAGAGATCAGTGGGGTCCCTCACTGCATGGTGTTCTATTAGACAAAGGGATAAAGGATTCTTTGAAGAAGCTATCATGAAACTGAGTTAAGCTTCCAGATAAGCTACAGAACAGGTCTTTGAAGATGTCACCAACACTGACAAATTTTGCAAAACATTTTGCTTTGAGCAAATTAACTTTTTTTCACTGGTGCTTTAAACATCATAATGAAAATTACACAGTAGTTTGTAAGACTGTCTGGGCACTTGTGTAGTATTAAAGCTTTCTGCTGGTCTGACTGCTTTACTAGCTCACTTCCCATTCCCAATTACGCACAAAGAAAACATCTCTAGCTAATTATGCTTCTCCTTCAAACCCTTATTTTGTAAATATCCAGGGGACATACATAAAGCCTGGAACTCATTATCAGGTGAATAGCTACCAAACAGTTACTTGTTAAACACCTACACTTGACACTCTTGAATCAATAAATATACAGCAGAAATGAAGAGATTGAAATAACACAGTAACCTTGGTTTTGGTAATAGAATAATAACCTGGGTATGCAGTAGAGATAGTTCATATTGTTCAGGTAATTATCAAGAAATTATAGCTTTGATCAATATTTTTTTAAAGTATGTGGACATTGTTTTGTATTTTTCTGTAGATAGTCCTGAATACCAAAACCAAAGGTGCTATAAAATAAATCTTGCATACCATCTTCACTGAGGGTATAAACTTGCTTCCTTCATTTCTTTTTTCTGTCTAAAACCAGACATGTTAACCATGCAATTGTACACTAGAATACAGTGGAAGAGGGTGGTTTAGATACTTGGGTTTGATTTCTCTCTACAAGATCTGCTGTTCAAAAATATTCATACCATAAGCATTTTCAGTCATCAACATAATTAAGATCTACTCTGTAGTGACTGACTTTCATTTTTCTTTAGCTCTCTTATAAAGCCTCTATTTGAAATCAAAGTAGTCTTGGAAAAGTGTACATGGAGAGGAAATAGCTTGGTTTGTGTAGAAACCAGTCTAAGTCTAATTAGCTTTTATTTAATATCACTGTTTCAGTGAACTCAGAAATACAGATTCTTTCAAACTAGATTTTGCAAAACTTGCTTTTGAACGCAATGCATTTTTAACTCATACAATATTTAGAGTTCTTTTGTTTTGGGTAGTTTTTTCCCTTCTTTTTTTTTTTTTCTTTTTTTTTTTAATAGCCTTTTCTCTCCAGGCACATGGAACATCACTATTTTCTGTAGCATTTACAACTTGAAGATAGGCTTCTAATTTCTCTCTGGAGATGAAGACAATTTCACAGTACTTATATGAAAAAACAATACAGCCAAACTGACTTTAGAGGCTTTTGGATTTATTTGATTTTTTCATTCCTTGGGGATTTACATTTGACCCAACAGCTTATGACACAGTTGAAAAGGCAGCAAGCCTACAAAATTGCTTGTACTTTTGTGGGTTCAATGCTGAGTTAAGTCATGTGCAACCTATCAGTGCACCACAATGCTTGTCATTCTCTAACAGAATGTATCTTGTACTTTGGGTTCACTTGTTTGTTCATGAAGGGCTGCAACCTTTCGTTTTCTACCTAGTATTTTGCACCCTTCCTTTTCCTTTCCATTTTTCTTCCCTCTTCTCCTCTTTTGGATGCTGACCTATTTAAATTTTTTAATTGCTCCAGAGATTACTATTAAAAATTTTCCTACATAGTAAATTAGCTACAAAGTCAATTTCTTGAATTTTACCATTTCAAACACACTTGAAAAGGCTCCAGTGCTCCCCACTTTTTACAGAATTAAAATTATGAGTGAGGGTTTAGTACTCTCTTTCTCCATCCCTGAATTGAAGTGTTTCAGTTTCTGGTTTTATCTCTGACACTCTATTTGAGTGACTACACTGTTTGCTGTCTTTCTTTGTGTGTTATGTTCTCTTCTGGCAATGTGAGAATAATGATTTTATCTAGAAATTGCTTATTGCCCTTCAGTGGTCACACAGTCACACATGAACAATATAAATAGACTTCAAGACTACCCAGTTGTTTGCTTGATACCTTTACCAAACAATACCACATAGTAACACAGTTACCTGGCCTACCTTAATACTTAATAACTGTAACTGCTCAGCAATGCTAAATCTCATGGTCATTTACAACTTTCTTGAATTTAATAAATTAAATTCTGCTCTATAGTGGTGTCTTGTATTTGAGCTTTTAACAACATGAATTTTTTATTTTTACAAGCTTTTACCACTAACATAGAGATGTAACCATGGACAATTCTAGATTCCATATGATTGTATATTTTACATCTCATATAAATGCAACATTTTGTACATTATTATTTCCTAATGGGTGAATCATAGCTTCAGCCATTCATGCTGAAATTTAATTATTTCAAATTTTGTTTCCTTTTTTTTTTAGAGAGGAGACATTTCCCATTTCCCATTTAATTAAAGAGCAGCTCTGCTGCCACTGCCACCGAGACTGACCATTTTTTCATATCCTTTAGAATTTATGATATGAAAAAACAGCATGACCTTGGGGCTTTTGTTTGTTTTAATGATGTACATTAAGGAAATTTCTCATATTTGAGAAGTCCTGGCAGTCCAGTGAAGTTCCCACTAACTGGAAAAGGGGAAACAGGCCCCATTTTTAGAAAGGGAAAAGAGGAAAAGACAGGACAATACAGGCCAGTTAGTCTCGCCTCTTTGCCAGACAAGATCATGGAGCAAATCCTCCTGAAGGCTCTGCTAAGGCACATGGAAAATAAGTAGCTGACTGGTCAGAGCCAACATGGCTTCATTATGGGCAAATCATGCCTGACAGATTTGGTGGTCTTCTACAAAGGGGTTAGAGTGTTGGTGGATAAGGGAAGAGCAGCTGAGGTCATCTACCTGGACTTGTGCAAAGCATCTGACACTGTCCTGAACTACACCCTTGTCTCTATATTCAAGAAACGGATTTGGCACATGGACCACTTGGTGTATAAGGAATTGGCTGGATGGTAACACTGAAAGACTTGAGGCCAATGGCTTGATGTCCAAGTAGAGACCAGTGACAAGTAATGTTCCTCAGGATTTGGTATTGGGACTGATGCTGTTTAGCAACTTTGTTGGTGACATGGACAGTGGGATTGAGTGCACCCTCAGCAAGTTTGCTTTTGACACCAAGCTGTGTGGTGCAGCTGACTCTCAGGAGAGAAGGGATGCTATCCAGAGGGACCTTAATAGGATAGAGAGGTGGGACTATGCAAACATCATGTAGTTCAACAAGGCCAAATGCAAGGTTCTGCACCTGGGTTGGGGCAACCCCAAACACAAATACAGCACGGGTGATGAGTGAATTAAAAGCAGCCCTGTGGCTGCTTGAGGACTTGGAAGTACTGGTGGAAGAAAAACTGACTATGAACCAGCAATGTTCACATACAGCCCAGAAAGTCAATCACATCTCAGGCTTCATCAAAAGCAGTGTGGCCAGCAGGTCACGGAAGGTGATTCTGCCCCTCTCTTGCATTCTTGTGAGACCTCACCTCACCCTGTCCAGCTCTAGGACCCCCAGAGTAAGAAACACATGGACCTGCTTGAGCCAGGCAAGAGGAGGGCCACAAAGATAAACGGGGCAGAACACCTTCCCTATGAAGAAAGGCTGAGAGAGTTGGGGTTGTTAAGCCTGCAGAAGAGAAGGTCCAACTATTCAACTGCTCAAAACCAAAGCAGAATATGCATGATATTTGCTCTATAACTAGCAAAGTACCAGATTGATGTTGATTCTTACTTCATGGCGTCATT
>JAAGNO010024845.1:43007-59554 GCA_033439905.1 Ceryle rudis
GTGGCAGGTAAATTAATCTTAAAAGAATAAAAGTATATATCTCTATAAAATATAGATATATCCCAAATACTTTGAGTCCCTTGGTCCAATCCTTCCTGGGCTTCTGAAGTTTCACAGGATTTTGATACCAATGGAGAAAGAGTACAGCAAGACTGTACCATGAACTTTATGATTTTTTTTTTCCCCAGTGAAGATATAAAATACATATATATAATTCCCAGGCATGTAGTATGTCAGAATAGAATTCACTGAAGACAGGAAATCCTCTGTTAGTGATTTGCAGCTAGGTTATGGTTCATTTGTAGCAGATGAGTGGCACAGTGGGATCATAACTATATTTGAGAATCTGGCACAATATTTCCCTGAGGTGTTTCCATTACTGAAGTAGCTGAGCTACTATACATTTTATATACTTCAAGATCTATTACAGCCTTAGAAAACAAAACTATATGGAGTGATGTTTTGTCTATCTATAGATATTTATATTTACTGTATATATAATATTTTTTCAAAACTGATACTTCTTCAGTATATTTTTATAGAAACTATACTTTCCCAAAATTTGCGTCTACACCATCTAGCTGTAAATGTCCATTTTTTTTTGAGCTATAGTCCTAATCTATAGAAAAAAATGGCATGCTCTGGTATTATCCCAGTTATGAACCTAATCCTTCCAGAAACATACTCTCACCACCCCACCCTCCCAGTGGAATGCTGTATATTTTTGCTAGTGATTAACAAGAATATAATGCTGTTCTTTCATATTTTGAATACGGATTTACAGTGCTAGCTTAGCGTTTCAAGACACCAACATGTGTGGTAGAAACTCCTTACAGTGCACATTGTTCTGGGATTACTAATATAGACTCAAACTAATGGAAAAACAACCAACCAAACAAACCCACAACAGGCAGAAGTATTCTAACACCAAATCTTTCTTTTTTTTTTTTTTTTCTTCCTGAGACTACTTCCTACAGTGCTACATTATATATGTCTCAGAAAATTACATATAGCTATCTGACTTACAGATTCCGAGGCTTGACCAAAAACTTCATTGTATTTCAATTAAAAAAAGAAATACATATTTTTCCATTCATTACAGAGGCATGATAATGATAAATACATCATAAGATTATCTGGCTAGAATAAATTCACATTCCTTGAGGTGCATATGAAATAGCTGCAAAGATGTGAAAAGCTTTTTTTTTTTTTTTTTACAGCGATGTAAAGCATCTTATGAAATACTTTATTCAAAAATTAAAGCAATCATGGTATTACTTTTACTTATTCCTACTTAGAGCTTTCTGTTTGCATTTCTAACAGTTATCTTCCCTAAAGTAGAGATTTGTGTTTAGTTGGAATTTATATCAGCATAAGGGAAGAAGCTGCCAGAAGTGATTTTAATCCAATAAAAGAAGCTTTATAAAATGATGAAATCACAAATTACATGTGCCTTTTGACAAGTATAACTTTTTTCTTATAATTAAATCCTAATAGCCTGTTGTCCTTCTGTTATTTACTAAAAAGTCTATTTACTTTGCTGAATAGTTTTGCTCATTACTATTCAAAGATGTTAGGAGATACCAAATTAAGGCAAGACATCATGAATAACAGACCATTCCACAACAGAAAGATTTTAAAAACAAAACGAAACAAACAAAAAAACCCACAACAGTTCTAAATGCCTGTAAACTGCTGAGCTCCTTCCGAGAGTTGCTAAGCACCCTCAGCTGTCCCTGAAGTCAATAGGAGCTGGTGACTTCTTTAGCATCCTAGCCCTGAGCACCTGGTACCCTTACACATCCAATCCGTATAGGGTGTAAAAGAAATCAGCCAAACGGTTGCCTGCACTGCATGTTGTGTTACAGTGCTGAGAAGTACAAGTGGCCTGTAAAAAGAGTTCACACACAGACTGCTGTTTAGCAGAAAGAAATTGGGAACTTAATTCCCTGAAATACCTTTGGGCATGTATCCTGCTTGCCACCAGCTGATTCTATTCTATATAGCAGGGGAAACCACTGCTACTTTTGGAGGCAAATGACTACACTAGCAGGGTTTTTCCTCACAAGGCAAGGAAGTTTATTACAGTGAATGTCACAGCTGTGAAGGAGGTCTCTACCTTGCTGCCTCAGAGGCTAGCCAAAGCAGATCACCAAGAACTACTGTTGCTCACCCTTTTTCCCAGCTGCTGCCTAAGAGGGGACTCTTAAGGAGGTTCACTTACAGTGCAGTGACAACCACCAGGAGAAGTTTCTTCTGTGATACAGTAAATATATACTCAGTGACATATTAGGGGCGAGATTAAAAACATGAAAAGCCCAGAGGCTAACTTCTAATAGTAAAATGATTCATGTGGTCAGCTGCTTTCTTCCTCTCATTTTTCTGAAGAGGAATCACAGAACAGCTATGGTTAGAGAAGACCTTTAAGATCAAGTCCAACCATAATCTGCACTGACAACTACTACACCGTATCTTTGAGCACCACATTTAGATGTCTTTTAAATACTGCCAGAGATTGCTTTTGGCCAAGTGGTGACCATGGCCGGGTCCTCTTTTGGGAGTGCGATGAGCACTAGTTGAGTTCGCCTCCCAAACCAAGAGGGGGGATTAGTTCCCACCAGCTGAACTCACCTCTGGCACTGTGCCCGCTCCGGCTCCGTGCGCAGCGGCTGCACTCCTAAACCAGCGCTGCCCCGAGAAGGGGCTCACCGGGGGACGCCACGTGTTCGCTCAGAGCTCCCAAAGGGCTTTCGTGGTGAAGGGGGTGTCTCGGAGAGTACCCGTTAGGGCGGTTACGCCTCCTTCAGATCTGCCGCCGGTGCTGCTGCTCCTCCCGGGCTGCCTCAGCAGCAGCCCACAGGCTGCCGGCCCCCGGCACAGACGAGCCGCTTTCCCGGTCTTCTCCGGCTTCGAGAAGCCCTCAGAGGAGCCCTTTGTCGGCCCTTTTCACCGTGATTCCCTTCCCTAGCGCAGGATGACCTGCACTGCACGTATGATTTTTGCCTACCAGTGTTGAAACTCACTGTCTCACCTACATACAGTTCTTGTAGTCATTATCCAGGGGTTTAGACCTTGATTCTAAGGTTCACTTACAATCACCAGTGTGATACAGGCAGTTACCAACACAAGAATAAAAAAAAATTCTAAACTTTAATTACTTTTTAAATGAAATTTATTAATTAATTAATTTTAAAACAAGTCTGAACTTTAATTTTGCTTTTTCTGTTTTCTGTCTTTAAAATTGTCTCAAGAAGCAGGAAAATGTCCCCTCTTCGTATTAATGCTGATCAGGACATTACTTGTTTTCACAGAAACTAATGAGAAATTTTCCAGGCAAGTTTCTGAAGAGAAAACTGTGTTTTCATAGTTTCTTTGTCAGAGGAGACAAAACAGAAAGCTTTTATCTTTGAGAAGTAGAAAATTTCCATCAAGAAGCCTGACTCATTTTTTGAAGGATTAAAACCCAATAAAAATCCTTTTCCTCTGTCTGTTTTATGGACATGATGTGGGCAAATGGGAAATGGAATGATACTGCATCTGAGATACCTTACTAGGAGGAGATACATTCTGGCATCCAGAAAAAATTACCCTGTCACTAAGAGAAATCAGTTCTCCATTTTTATTTGTCATAAGGCCCAATGAGAGTAAAAGGACGTGTAAGAATGATGACATTCATGACAATAAAATATACATGTGCCTCACAAGAAAAAAATGATCTACAGAAATTCTTTTCTCTTTAACCTTTCTATAAAGGATCGTTTTATATGATATTAAACAGTATGTTTGTGATCACTGAGAAAGAGTCACTCCTCTAACTATTGCATATGCATAACACTATAGGGTATTTGTAATTGTTATGAAAATTCTGGTGTATTTTACTCCTCTGCTCAATTCTTATATGTCTACCATGTTACACACTTTTATATAGATTTTGTAATATACTCAGTTTCAGAGAATGCGAAGGAGAGATGAAACTTAAGTTATTCTAATTTTCTTTTGAATAATTTCAGCAGTTATTATGTAGTAGTTCTGAAATTTTATGATTCTTCACTGAGCCTTCCTATTCTCCAAAGAGATGTTTTTTATGAGCTTTCATTATGGTTTTCAGTTGTATACAACATCTTTTGTCATTCTGAATTTGTTGTCAGACTGGAAAATGATGCTTAGATAATTGGTGACATCAGCGGTATATAGTCATGTTGCGCTTGTGTAAAGTTGGGAATTTTACTAATTATTATTCTGGTTATATATTTCTTTTATATCATGCCTAGTGAAGCAATCAAAGGACAAAGTGTAATATAAAGATCAATTACCTTGACTCACTCAGATTGTCCCTCAAAAAGAAAAAGAGTCCATTCTGCCACTATAATTAGAAACCTATATCATTATAAGTGTTAGAATGAATTCCAAACCAGTAGTAGTTTCTCAAATAATAACAATGCAATAGTGGATGTGGCTTAGACAGCATTAAATATACAGTTGTTAAATTGGTAATGATTTACATAGAAAAAAAAATTTAAATCCATAGCAACTAATAAATTCATTCTGGAACTCCCCACCCCCCAGCTTCTGATTCTGATGATTAAAAAGACTTATATCAAACGTAATGGTTTTGCCACTGCATTGTCACAGAGCTGACCTTTTAGTACTCTACTGATTTGAAGTAAATATTGGAAAGAAAAAAGCTACAAATACTGAAGATCACCCTTGACTCAAAATCGAGGCTAGAAGCTTTAAAAAGATTTCTAACAGGTTAGAAATTAGAGTAAAAAATAGCATTTCATTAAAGACTACAGGGGGTAAAAAAAGTATTAAAATTAACACAATTGCTTCCACAGTGATTAAGAACATAAATTAAAAAAGTCACATCATTTCTCTAGCACTATTATGTGCTTCCTAGAGCTCCAGCATATATAATATTCCTGGATAAAATCATAAACCAAGCAATTATTTGAAATCATGACATATTATCTTTCATAATTTTGTCATGTGAAAAAGCCTTTGAATGACAGCAGAAAATTCAGCTTCTAAGTGACTCTCAGTGGAAAATGTTTATCTGAACTGAATTATATTTCTTTTTTTTTTTTTTTTCAGGCTCAACATTTCTTTCCTTATGCTTTAACATTATATGAAGATTCAGGTTAATTTTAATTATATCTAAAAATGATTAATTATGGTTCCAGTTAATCGAATTCATCCATTGAATTTTAAAGCATATCTTGAATTCTTGGTACTTTGTTCTGTAGCAGCTTCTAGGTGCCTGAATTTAGATACTTGAAATAAGAGAGGGTTAATCATAATGATATTCTGGTTCTTGCCTTTAAGTAGCTCTCAGTTAATTTAGACAGCTCTGGGACACTAGGATATAATGAATAGAAGTGACATCGAAAAAGCACAGCGCCATACAAGCTCATAAGGTTTTCATAAATAACATAAGCAACTACTACAGGCTTACTCTTTTATCTTATTAATGGTCTACACATACCTGGCATGACTAGCCTTTCACATTTTCTTTCTGTTAGTTTTCTAAAATGATATATGAGGTGAAAATATATTACACTTTATAACTGTTTTGCCTGTAGTAAAACAAAGTAATTGGATGTGTTTTCATGAAACTTACCAAGTAAGTAGAAATGAAAGACACTGGTTTGTAGTACAAAGTTCTACCCCAAAACTAAGCAACCATTACAATTCCATGTGTTTCGTCTGCCTCTTTTCTTTAAGAGCAACTGCTAGTAACAACAGAAATGTTAATTTATTTTAAGCCATCAGAAAGACAAAGAGTATTCTAATGGCTTACTCTATAATCTGCTGATCAGGTAATCTTATTTTAATTCTTTGCTGTGCTGTGGGTTCTTTCTGTTACATGGTGTAAATTGTCTAGGGTTTTAAGAGTGAATAAACGTCTAATAATGCAGACTTTGATAACTGCTTTGAGAATAAGGTACATCACAAATATTTCATCTGTTCAGTGACAGTTTTCCAAAGTATTTGATATAAAAAAATGTTGCTCAGCTCAGCCCCTTTCCCAGCCTTTCTGTCTGGGAATGCACACTGCAAGGTCTATGTAATATCCCCCAGGCAATAAAAGCCTATTTTGCCTTCACTATGATATAACTAGAAGATGTACTGATATTTTTGTATGGCACAGTGTTTAAGCTCCACAACAGAGAAGGACTTGCTAACATCAGTTTAGTTCTGTAGCAGTTACTCTTAAGTGGTTGCTAGAGAGATTGGTGCATATGCCTATCTTATGTCTGCCTTCAGAAAACATTCCCTCAAATGTATGAGTCATAGTACTGCATATTTTCACAGCCCAAACACATTTTTTTAACAGACAGCCTATACACATATTGCTATGTATGTATGTGTGTGTGCGTCTATGACAAAATTCCCAAACTTAAAACTAACCCATGAAATTTACTGAATGTGTACTGTTAAAATAAAGTTCTTTCTTAGAGATGTTTATTGAAATATAGTACCGCTACTGTAAGTTCATTCATTTCAGCAGCAACTTAAATTTGTTACCTGGTACATTCTCAGACAAACTGGCAAAGTATTTCCCCAAATCTCTCTCTGTTTTGCAAACAAAAGAATTAGCTTCTGATCTGAAATTTCTGTTCATTAAAGAGGAAAGGAGACTTGGAAAAGAACAGCTTAATGTGACAGCAAGGCAATCTTATTTTACACTAGTGCTATACTGTATACAACCACTGTTTGTGATCACTGGTATATAGAATAAAGTTCTCGTGACTTTTCTGCAGTGCTTATTGAATTGTTTCACCAGCTGGTTTCTATCTGTCTTGGTATGCTTTATGCTATCACACATTCTTTCAACCTTTTTGTTTTTACAAGCAGGCTTCTTCACTGATAACATCCCACAATTTAATAACTCAGTATGAATCAAACTATGCCTCTGTAGTCTTTTCCAGAAGCTGTTGTAACACTTCCACTCTAATTTCATAGAGTTTTCGGATGCTTAGGATTGTGGACCAGAAATTTGAGGCATCTTTAGTTTAAAGCTCTATGAGCAGACATTTCAGACCAAAATGTGTTTAATCTGATTTATTATAGATGTTTATGTAAGAATAAGATTAATCTTTCTCAAGAAAATGCTTATTTATGTCCAAAGAAAAAGATGGTTAATTAACTTGTAAATGGGAAAGTTACTACACTTGTGCAACAACTTCACCTTGTATGTCTAAACTGAAATAGACTTACAAATTTCTTGAACTCCTGATCCCCATATTGAACCTTATTAGATATCACTATGGCACTAGGGTTGTAGCAACCTTTCAAAAATTGATTTGATATGCATCACCATCTACCTAGATGTAATATTTCCTTCTAAAAATATCTCAGTGAAGGGAATATTATCAGTTAGAATGCATAAATAAGAATCCAGTATTTTCCTCTTTTCTGTGTAATCCTCAGATGTTCCCTTGCCCTGTCTGCTCAGTAATGCTGATACCAGACTATTGACTGGTATATTGACTACTTCATGTTCTTCATGCTTATGCTCATGTTGAATTTATTTTTTTTTAAGATTTTTAAATGCTTGAAAGCCATTTTTATTTTTTCCTGGTCTCCCTCCCACCCTGCCTCCTATTAGGTGAAATTTGCTCTTGGAACTCTGCAATAAACATTTTAGAAATTAATCAAAGTGGATATATTTTGGTAACAACCTTAACAATTGTTTGTGTAATTTTATTTTTTCAGGAAGAAACACAAAGTAGATATTGAAAATTATAAATCAAATAGCTTAATTACATATATCCATTCTGTAAGTACCTTTGATAGACAAATTGCATCAAGACTTGTATTCAGAGTTGCTTTAAATTAGTATATTTTTCTTCATGTTAGTTGGTCTTGAATGTTACAGATATTACTTATGTTCCGATAAAGCAGGAAATATTGAATTCTAAAGCTAATATATCTTATGATAAATGGTACTAATAAAAAACTTTAGTGTAATAGTGGTGAAAATAAATTTGGTGACATGCCCTTCATTCCTATAGTACTATGCTTCTTGATTCTGATGATATAAGCTAAGGTAGGTTTACTCCCCATTGAGCTCATAGTCCTTTATTTTCTACTCAACAAAGTAAATACTGGTATAATTCTGCTTAAATGTAGCTAATCATAGAAAACCTTTATTTGTGTTTTTTCTGGATACCTCAGAACCACTTGTCCCAAAAGTGCTTCAGTTTCTAGGTCAAGACAACTATCCTAGCCACAGTTTGAACTTAAATCAGGAAAAAAAGCTACCCTTATACAAGATATTATCTCTTTGTTTTGGTTTCAATGAAGATAAGACCCAGGCAGGTAGAGGTAGTAAGAATATTCTTTACTGAAATAAGGGCTTAAATTTGATTACAATGTATCCAGGAACTTGAGTCAAGGTTCAAAAATCCCTGCTCCAACTCCTAGTTGCAGTAGTTTCAAGCTTTTTGTTCGTTGGGTTTGGTTTGTGCTTTGTTCTGGTGTTTGTTTGGTTTTGGTTTCATTTTTTGTGGGTGGGAGTTTTGTGTGTTTTGTTTGTTTGGGGTTTTTTTAATTCTCAAAACCTATGGCTTTGTATTTGTTCCTTATTTTATCATCTTTTCTTTAACTCTCGGGATAGTGAGATTACTTATGGGTGTATGGTCTGTCCAAACCTTTCACTGATAGGACATGCAAAGGCACTGTCTTTTATTCTATAATACCTCAGGCTCTCTTCACTTGTTAGATGAATTCTTAACTACCTGGATATATTACATACCAAGCATCATCTGCATGTATGTAAATGTAGATTTTTTTTTTTCATATATACTCTGTCTTCTCTAGGTATCTACATGTTGGTGCACGGAAAGAGAAGTAAAACCATACAAAGTATGCAACTTTTAAGTTTTCTTTTCTGTCATCTAATCAAACTATGAGCTAAGAAATAATTAGTAAAGCAGTTCGTACTTGCAGGACTGAGCAGCAAATAAATGGGGATAGAAGGGGAAAATTGTATTGATCGCTACAAAAAAAAGGAAGTGAAAACCTCATTAAGTGCCACTCAATTTCTGTCATAAAATCAGATAAAGCATTCTAATATGTAGGAGTAAAATGTCTGAATTCAAATTCTAAACTGAATCTATTAATTTACATTTCTTCACTGACCTATTTAATATATTAAATCTTGATTAATTCTCCATTCTGCTTTTCCTCAATAAAAACTTTTTTGACTGTAGATGAAATAAGAAATAATTGGAAATTAAACATAAAATAATGAAAAGAAAATAAAGTAAAAATCTGTGGTAAAATTGTCAGTTTTCTGTTGTCTTCCTTTCTTACCACAATGTGAGTACATATATATGAGATGAAAATGAATTCAGGAAATATGCTGCTTTGTCACAATATTTAAATATTCTTCTTATTTCTTTGCATTTTAGTGTCTCTTCTTAGCTCCCTTGTTTCGGTGCTATTTCAGATTTTTTTTTATTTTTTTCCCCTCCATATCCAGATTTTCATTCTACTTGAGAAAATGCAGTGCTTTTCAAAAATTTACAAGAGAGGAGTAACTGTTAAAAAAGAAAATTGACTCCGTTTTTTAAGCTCCCTGTTTTTCTAGATACAAACAAAACATCACACAAAAAAGGTGACCAGTTTGTAACTTTGATTTGTAGTGACCTTATTAATTACTGTCAAATCTCTTTTCAGATATTTATTTTTAAATCAAATCACAAATTAAAGATAGTATGAATTAGTTTTATCAGCACTATTGACACCAAGGTTTATTTTCAGAAATGCTGTTAAAAAAAGACATATGTGTGCTGGGTTTATGTCTGGTGGGGTTTTTGTGGTGGGGGAGAGGGCTACTGGCATGGGTCCTGTATGAAGCTTTGAGAAGTTCCCCCAGTTCAAAGTTGGACCCACCTTTGGTCAAGACCAAGCCAATCTGTGTCTCTGCAATAACTAGTACAAGAGGGGAAGAACCTGTTGAGGTGGTTCTTTTGGAATTCTTTTTGTTTTGTAGAGGAAGGAGACAACCATGTACACACCAAGGTTAGTGAGAAAGGAGTGAGGAAGGCACATCAGAGCAACCATTCCTCTTCAGCCTGTGGTGAGATGGTAGGCTGAGCCCTTGCAGTCCTTCGAGATCAATGGTGGGGCAGAATCCCATCTGCAGCCCATGGAGGACCCCATGCCAGAGCAGGGGACTGATCCTGAAGGAGGCTGTGACCCTGAAGGAAGACTGTGATGGAGTGATCCATCAGTGGAAGGATTACAGCCCACAGAAGTGGCCCACACTGGTAGAGGATGTGGGAGGGACACCACATTGCCACAGGGGAGGACTGTGAGGATTTTTCCCCTTGAGGACAAAGGAACAGCAGAAGCAACACAGAATGGACTGGGACTGACCACAACCCCCATTCTCTGCCCCCTTGTGCTGCTGGAGGGGAGGATGTAGCAGTGTAGCAGAGCTGGGCCTGGGAAGATGGGAGAGGTTGAGGGAAAGGTGTTTTTAAGATCCAGTTGTATTTCTATCTGATTCAATTAGTGAATTGTTGGTGGGTTTTTTGTTTAACTTGAATATTTTTGTTTCCCCAAGTCAAGTGTATATTTTGTATAATTTGTAAGTGAGCCCTCCCTGCCCTTTATCTTGACCCTCAAGCCTTTTGTTGTATTTTCTTCTCCCCATCCCAGTGGAGAGGGGTAGGAGTGAGATAGCGGCTGTGTGGTGTTTACTGCCAGCTGGGTGGACTTAAACCATGACAATATGTTTCTGATCTTTCATTATATTTATGCTTTTCAGTGTAAAACTGAAATGTTAGAGTGTTTAATTTTTTTTTCCTATCATTTTATTTTCACTTGTGCTGTGCTTATGTTAACTAATTCCAAGTGTTCACTATTAATTTTGGTTTTTTTTGGATGAAACTTGTAGGTGTCAGACTGATCTCTCAAACTTTTTTTAAATTTTAATTAAAAAATAAAAAGCCTGTGCACTGGCAACTTTATTGGATCTACTTTCAAAAATTTTTAGATTTTTGGGTATAG
The DNA here is from genome assembly GCA_033439905.1 of Ceryle rudis. NCBI lineage: Eukaryota > Metazoa > Chordata > Aves > Coraciiformes > Cerylidae > Ceryle > Ceryle rudis. The sequence continues at coordinate 54,033 of JAAGNO010024845.1, forward strand.
AATTATATTTTTTAAAAATATCAAGAGATACTTACGTATTAGCAAACAATTATAACACCAAAAAGGACTTAAACAATGATAGAAAAATTAAGGTTATAAAATTAACCCTCTCAGTATGGGAACTATCTTCTATTGATCTTAATGAGCCTGGAGATAGATTTAATGGCCCTAGGAGCCAGTTTGAATTGTGGTATTAAAAGACATAATGTTCTCTGAAGTTAAAGACTCCAGGAAAACCCAGTCAATGGAAAGGATGGATTCTTCCCTTTCTTCCATTTCTTTTTAAATCTAATATTTTTATGTCACCCCATGAATCAAAATGGTATGTGTCAAGGAAAGTTGATGGTTAAATACTAAGGGTAAAAGGGCATAAAACCCATGACATTTACGCATTCCCAAAAATTAGTTTTAAATGCATTCCTGATATTATTTATTATCACTCTTTTAATTAGATCTGCTCAAGAATTTTCATTTATACTTTCTGAAAAAGAAACACAAATTAATCTGACCTTTAAAACAAACAAAAAACTCCCAATCTTAATTTCAGGAATTTAGAGAAGTTTCTGAAGTTACTTTATCTGCCTGTATATACTTCTAATAACATATAACTATACATTTTCCTAACAGTCTAGAATTTAGAGTTTCTACTTAGAAGTGATTTAGACAAAAATTAAACAGGTTATGATGGATTACTCTGTTGATCATGTTTACCTTTTTTAATTATTGTTTCAAAAGCATTGGATATTACTTATCTGCTTCCTTAGGAAGATAAAAACATTTGCAAATTCTTTCCAAAAGGTGCATTCCAATTCCTATTAACTTTAATAGCAAGATTTCCACGTAAGTTAATGTCATGAGGTCATGTCTAACAATAGTTTTGATAGATGTAAGCCCAAAGCACCAAGTTAGCAAAAACTAATTTACTGTCTTCTAATGCTCCCACTTTTTGAAAAATCTCAAGAAAATGGTTATCATATCCTTTGAAGGCTTATATAGTTTCCAGGAGGCAGTACATTCCTGTTTGCCAGACTGAAAGACAGTTTGAACCATTTTATCTCTAAGACAAAATTCACCTCATGGGTTATCAAGGTAACAATGAAGTGTGGTGGTATGGTTGAGAATGTCAACTATAAGGCTATTATTCTTTCTCTTCATTTAATCATTTAAATTTAATTCATTGAAGTCACTGAAAAATCTACATAACTAAAACCTCTTAAGAAATTGTTAAGACTAAGAACCTGGCAGTCATTCATTCTAAGAAATTTCCTTAAGTTTAAAACAAGCAGAATATATAACTATACAGGAAAAAAAAAAACAAAAAACTGTGATATATTCTGAAAATAAACTCTTCATAAATTAAAATGAGAGAAATTAAGAATTTTTGCTCTCTTTCTTTTCTTTAATTCTTTCATAAGTTCCTTTAATAAGAAACTTATGTCATAGATTAAGAAGAGAACTGAGGTGATTGTGTGTGTGTGTGGAGAGGAACAAGTGAAGGGGATTACAAGATGAGACAGGAGAATGTCAATAATTAGTTAGCAGAGACCTCTGAACGTATATCAAGAAGCCTCAGTCCTGAGCTTAATTATCTCCACTGGGGAAGAATCTCAAAGCACAGGCTTTAGTCAATGTCATTCTGAAGGACAGCAACTCATAGCCACCCTAGAAATTATGTTTCAAAATGGGATCAAACTGTATTTTCCTTGTCACCTCACATTCATTTAAATGACTATTCACTTTTTGGGTCATATTGCTATTTACATAATTGACTGAAGCTAATATATCCTAGTCAGAAATATTTTGATACACTACATTTTCTTTCTTTATGACTCATGCTTCATGCCTTGATATTTATCATAGATTCAGCTGCACACTCTAACTGTTGAGTTTGTGCCTACTTTACTGATTAAACTGAATATTTTAGTAACGGAATTTACATATACACTGATTGCCCTATGCACTTGTATTTTTTATTTTATTTTTTTATCAGGTGGGAAAAAAACTAAGGAGTGTTACTTTCATGGCCATGTCTGTCTGTCTTCTTGATGTACATTTGCAGGACTCAGATACAGTGTATTTAATTCAAAAATTTAGATCCTTTAGGAAAATGCAGAAACTAATAGTTATCTTAAAAGTAAACAGGTAGATTCCCTACTATGATGAAAAAAGACTGATGTTTGTGAAAACCTTTCTAATATCTACTGATAAACAGATGCAAGATCTGTGCTGCCAGGGATTATATTCTCTACAATTTGGGATGACTAAAGACAATATTGTGGATGTGATAGGAATGATGTTTTGGCTGTTATATAAAGCAAGCATCACATTCATCTGCTATGAATCTATACTTTGATGCTCATTACTGATTTCACAGTGAAGACTATGAAAGCAGGTCACTGTTTGGAAAGTTATTTCTGTTTTCACTTTTACCCTTTATGTTCTCCAGTGTGTCTGTGAATATGTGCATGTATTAGGTCTTATTCACGCCTTCATAGGAAAGTGAATTATTGAGCATAAATACTCATTAGGATTACTTTCTTACTTGACTGTAGTTATACCTACAGGATCATGCAAATGTGTTAGAAAAAATAGTCCTAAATCTTCATCTGGGTATACAGTATGCTGAGTAGTCCTAGAGCACAGAGGAGTGTAACTTCTGCAGAGGTAAGAGCCTGAGTCCCTTACAGTTGAGGATTCTCCAGAACTAAAACCTATTTGCTGGGCTATGATATTATCTCTCCCACAAGAAGCCCCTGGCTCTGGTTTTTATTTCACAGAAGACACATAGCCTCAGTGGACTCATACAAGAGGATGTCAACCCTGAAATAAAAATTGTCTGAAGTGTAAGTGCTTATATGTTACATTTAGCCAAGATGGTAGCATTACTGAATATTTGTTTAAGATAATTCAGTAATTTAGTAAAGTGCATTTAGTCTATAATAAAACTACTGCCTATGTTTTATATCTTAGTTTAAAACAAAGAAACCAAACAGAAGACATGGGACTAACCTTTCTGATTCATTCTCAGTCTTTGGGGACAAGTCTTCATGTAAGAATTTTCCTTTCCAGAACAGAGCATTCATTTGCATGTCAGTGTTCTCTATCTATGAAAACACTTGGAATATACAGACTGTATGTATGATTACAGACTTGTTTTACAATTTCACCTTGATACGGATTCCAGGTATGATGTGTAGACCAAAATTTTATTCATGCATTAAGATGAAGTTGATTAATTATTTTCTTAGCAGGTATCAAGAAGTAAGCTTTCAAGTTTTTATCTTTTGTATGAATGTGAATAATTAGAAGACAATGCACTAGAATCAGTATATTAAAAATCATACAAACTGTGCATGTGTCAGGACCACAGTATTACTCTGATCAGGAAGTTGTGAACCAGGAAGGCCTTTAAGTAAGCTAATATTATCAGTGATGTATTTAAAGCCTCAGCAGCTACCCTTTGCTGGAATATCAAAATGCACAGTTCAATCAGCACATTATGAAAAAGTTAAAATGTTAGTCTATGCAGTTGAATTGAAAAAACCCTTTTTTTTTTTTTTTTTTAATAAAAACACCTGTCTGTGCTATAAATTTATTATCAAGATGAAACCAGTAAACAAAGTGACAAGTGTGAGGTGGATTGAAATCTAGCTGAATGGTTGGGACCAGAGCGTCGTTAGTGGCAAAAAATCTACTTGGAGGCCAGTGACTACTGTTGAACCCCAGGGGTTAATACTGATTCTAATCTTGTTTAATCTGATCATTAATGATTTGGATGATGGAGTAGAGTGTACCATCAGAAAGTTTGCAGACCAAACTGAGAGGAGTTGCTGATAGGCTGGAGAGTTGTCCTGCCATCCACAGGGACCTGGACAAGCTGGAGAAATAAGCTGCCAGGAATCTCATGAAGTTCAACAAGCGTAAGTGCAAAGTCTTGCACCTGGGGAGGAAGAACTCCATGAACCAGTATACGCTGAATGCCATCCAGCTGGAAAGCACCTTGGCAGAAAAGGACCTGAAATTCCCAGGGATCAAGTAGAGCATGAACCAGCAGTGTGCCCTTGTTGCAAAGCAGGCTAGTAGTATCCTTGACTGCATTAGGCAAAGTATTGCCATCAGGTTAAGGGAGATTCCTCTATATCTAATGTTGTTGAGGCTACACTTGGAGTGCTATGTCCAGTTCTGGGCTCCTCATAGAGATATGGACATACTGGAGAGAGTCCAACAAAGGGGGAAAAAGATGATGAAAGGACTGGAGCATCTCTCTTATGAGGAAAGGCTGAGAGAGCTGTGACTATGCAGCTTGAAGAAGAGAAGATTTGGGGGATCTTACCAATGTACATAAATACCTGAAGGGAGGTATTTCTGAAAAGAAAGTGGAGCCAGGTTCTTTCAGTGGTGCTCAGTGTCAGGACAAGAGGCAATGAGAACAAATTGAAGAGAGGACCTTCCCTCTGAACACCAGGAAGCTCTTTTTTTTTCACTGTGGGAGTGACTGAGCACTGGATTAGTTTGCCAGGGAGATTGTGGAGTCTCCCTCATTGGACATACCAAAAAAAAAATGTCTAGACACTACTCTGGATGACTGGATCTCAGTGGCTCTGTTTGAGCAGGGGAGGCTGGACAAGATGAACTCCAGAGGTTCTTTTCCAACCTCAACCATGCGGTGATTCTGTGAAAAGCATTCACTACTCAAATATAAATAAAATTGTATTCTTATATCTGTTATTTACATCATAAATGGCTAAACAGACAGCAAGGCACCTTTGTTAGATATGTTAACTCATTATTTGCTAACTGCCCAGTTTCACCATAATTATGTGAAAAGTACTTGAAAAATTACTATATTACTGAAATTTAATTTCTAAAGAAATAAAAATAATCTTTATTACAAAGAGGAGGGATTAAACTGTAAAGGAGAAAGAGGAATACGGCTTTGGTATCCTTGTCAATCTATTACACCTATAGTATTTTTAGAAGTTTAAAGCTTTTTTAAAGGTCCCCAAGACACTAAAGGAAAACAGTTGTACTGAAGTCATTCCCACAGTGTTTGATCATACAGTCTAGTTTCTGATTCATACAATGCTACATCCTGAGTCTAGTCACCTTATCTTTTAATGTTAAAGGTACTAAATGAGAGATACACTTAAGTTTTCTGTTACCAGGAATAAGCACAGGAGGAGAAGGTAGTTTAGGGAAGACAGTAAAGTTGGACAGAGAAAGGAGTTTTTGTGGGGTTCCCTGGAGTTTTCAAAGATCTTGTAATGTCCTATTTTCCACATAAAGTAGCAGATACTCAATTTACAGGGCTTTAAGTTGTTATTTGAGCATGCTGTGCACATCATGCCAGCACAAATCAATGAGATGTAGGTAGTGTATGTAGTTAGTGTTCAGAGTATTAAGAGCCTCCGCATAATTTTCATTGAGGTAAGTAGTTGTCATTCTATTCATTCTATAGCTATCCTTTTTTTTTTTTTTTTTTTTTTTTTTTATTTTTTTTTTTTTTTTTTTTTTTTTTTTAA